>LPNX011011214.1:242962-291220 GCA_001517045.1 Pseudotsuga menziesii
TTTATGCAACTATATGTGTTTGTTAGATGAAATGATTTGTATGCTTGTTAGATGAAATAAAGTATTTTGTATGCAACTCTGTGTTTGTGTTTGGGATCTTTTTACATGTATTTTATAACTCTATGTGTTTTGTACATGAGAGGACTTTAATGTTTGTTAGCTGAAATAATGTTTTTTGTATGCAACTCTATGTGTTTGTTAGATGAAATAATGTATTTTGTATGCAACTTTGTGTTTGTGTTTGTGTTTGGGATCTTTTTACATGTATTTTTCACTTTATGGTCGGTTTGTTAGATGAAACAATGTTTTTTTTGTATGCAACTATGTTTGTTAGATGGAATGGGTTTAATGTTTGCTAGATGGAATAAAAAAATTTATATGCAACTTTATGTGTTTATTAGATTAGATGATTTGTATGTTTGTTAGATGCTATAATGTTTTTTCTATGCAATTTTATGTGTATGTTGTATGCTATGTTTGTTAAATAAAATAATTTTTTTTGTATACAACTGTTGTTTGTTAGACGAAAATGATTTTTATGTTTGTTGGATGAAATGATGTGTTTTTGTATGCAAATCTATGTGTTTTTGTTTGTAGATTTCTGTATGTAATTCTATGTGTTTGCAGATCTTTATATGCAACTTTATGTTTGTGTTTGTGTATGTAGATCTTTATATGAAATTTTTGTATGTAAATCTATGTGTTTTAGTTTGTAAATTTTTGTATGTAATTTTATGTGTTTGTAGATCTTTGTATGCAACTTTATGTTTGTGTTTGTGTATGCAAATCTTTGTATGAAATCATTTACTTATCTATATATGTATGTATATTTGTAATATAATTATATATATACATTATATTAGTTTACATTTTTCTTTTATTTTTTTAAATTTTTTAAATTGTTGTTTTATTTTATTTTTAATATCAAATTTAAAAATTAATCAATATAATCTATTTTATTTAGTTTTTTTATCAATTAAATAATATCATAAGTACAATAAAATGGACTTTATAAATAAATAACCATAAAATTAATTCACAATTAAAAATTATCTATTTTATTTATTTTTTAATAAATTAAGTAACTTAATAACTAAAATAAAGTAACCCTAATAAATACACTAAAAAAATTAAAAATTAAACAACCCGTTTTGTTGTAACAACAACAACAAAGCACACAGATTCGCTTTGTTGTAACAACAACAACAAAGCACAGAGATTCACTTTGTTGTAACAACAAAGCATAGTTTTTGAGGCCATATGAGCTTTCACCTTCTCGTGGTTGGTCTTGTCATTAGAGATTCTAAAATCTCAAAGCTAAGAAAAGCTCTTAAATTTATAATTATATTTTAATACATTAATAATAATCATATTTATTAAAATATAATTATCATTAAACAAATTAAAAAAGAATTTAATGTGTTTTTGTATGTAACTCTATGTGTTTGTTAGATGAAATAATATATTTTGAATGCGACTTTGTGTTTGTGTTTGGCATCTTTTTACATGTATTTTGTAACTCTATATTTATATTTGTTAAATGAAACAATGTTTTTTTGTATGCAAGTATGTGTGTTAGATGGAATGGGTTTAATGTTTGCAAGATGAAATAAATTTTATTATATGCAACTTTATGTTTGTTAGATGGTATAATGTTTTTTCTTTGCAATTTTATGTGTATGTTAGATAATATTATTTCTATGTTTGTTAAATAAAACAATTTTTTTTGTATGCAACTCTTGTTTGTTAAATTAAATGATTTTTAAGTTTGTTGGATGAAATGATGTGTTTTTGTATGCAACTCTATGCTCGTGTTTGAAATTTTTGTATGCAAATCTATGTATTTGTAGATTTTTATATGCAACTTTATGTTTGTGTATGAAATTGCCTATATAACTTATTTATATATGTATGTATATTTATTTGTAATATAATAATATATATACATTATATTATTTTACATTTTTCATTTATTTTATTTATTTATTTTTAATTGTTGTTTTATTTCATTTTTCATTTTTTCATTTATTTTTAATGTCAAAATTAAAATTAATCAATACAATTCATTTTATTTAGCTTTTTATCAATTAAATAATATCATAACTATAATAAAATTGACTTAATAAATACATAACCATAAAATTAATTCAGGTAAAAATAATTTATTTTATTAATTTTTTAATAAATTAAGTAACTTAATAACTATAACAAAGTAAACTTAATAAATAAGTAAGAAAAAATTTAAAAATTAAACAAACCATTTTGTTGTATAACAACAAAAAAGTAGACAGATTCGCTTTGTTGTAACAACAACCAAGCATAGTTTTTGAGGCCATATGATTTTTCATCTTTCGATGGTTGGTGAGTAGAGATTCTAAAATCTCAAAGCTAAGAAAAATTCTTAAATTTATAATCATATTTTAAATACATTATTAATAATAATATTTATTAAAATATAATTATCATAATACCAATTAAAAAATAAAATTATTTTAATTTATAAATTACAATTAAATAATAAGATTAAAATTAAATTATTTATATATTATTTATTATATTTGAATGTTTTATTTTAATTTAATTTAATTTTTAAAATTTATAATATTGATTTAATTTTAAAATTTATAAAATTTAATGATACAAATTTTAATTTTAAATTAACTAATAAAAATTAAGCATTTTTTTTGGCATTTTAATTAACTTTATATTTTTGCTTCATAAATATAAAGTTAAGATAAATATATAATGATAATAATAAAAATTCAAAATATATTTTCTTTAATTATAATATTTATTAAATTTATATCAAATAAATATTAAAATTTTAATATTATAAATAAGATTAAATTTATAATTATATTTTTGATACATTTAATAATTATTATTAAAATATAATTATCATAGAACAAAGTAAAAAAATTAAATTATTGTATTATAAAGATTATAACCTTTAAAAATTATATATTAAAGAATAAAAATTACAATTATCATATCTAATATATTTGTAATCATTGAACTTAGTTTTATTCGTTTTTATTTATTATAATTTTTGAAAGTTTTATTTTTACTTTTTATATATTTTTTAAGAATTTAATAATTAAAATTTTAATTTTAAAACTTAATTTTATTTTTAAAACTTATAATATTGATTTAATTTTAAAAATAAAATTAAGAATTTTTTTGGCATTTTTATTGATGGTTTTTTTTGGCATTTTTATTGATGGTTAAGATAAATCTATTTAAATGGTCTTTTTCCTTCATAAATGTAAAGTTAAGATAAATATATACTGATAATAATAAAAATTCAAAATATATTTTCTTTAATTATAATATTTATTAAATTTATATTAAATAAATATTAAAATTTTAAAACTTATAATATTGATTTAATTTTAAAAACAAAATTAAGAATTTAATAATTAAAATTTTAATTTTAAAACTTAATTTTATTTTTAAAACTTATAGAATTGATTTAATTTTAAAAACGAATCTAATAAATATAAAATTTAATTTTAATTTTAAAACAAATTTTAATAATACAAATTTAATAATTTAATAATACAAATTTTAATTTTAATTTTATAAATTAAATTAATTAATAAAAATTGAGTAGATGTTTCATAATACAAATTTTAGCTTTAATTTTATAAATTAAATTAACTAATAAAAATTGAGTAGATGTTTCTTGTCTTTTTTACTTCATAGCTCAAGATGAATCTATAATAATAAATAATAAAAATACAAAATATATCTATTCTAATTATAAAATTATTAGATTTATATGAAATAAATATTAAAATTTTAACAGTGTAAATAAGATTAAAATTTTCTAATTAATGATGAAACCATAATTACAAAATTATTAAGTTCTGGAAAAAATGTTTGTACATATATGAAATTATATATTTAACTTATATGTGTATGTATATTTATTTGTAATACAATGATATATATACATTATATTATTTTATATTTTTCTTTTATTTTTTTTACTCTTAAATTGTTATTTTATTTTATTTTTCTTTTATTTTTAATGTTAAAATTAAAAATTAATCAGTATAATCTTTTTTTAAAACTTTTATCAATTAAATAATATCATAACTATAATAAAATCCATTTAATAAATATATAACCATAAAATAATGATAATAATTTAAATTTATAAATACAATAATTAAACAATGTGTAACAACAATAAAGTACAGAGATTTGTTTTGTTGTAACAACAACAACAAAGCACATATATTAGCTTCGTTGTAACAATAACAAAACATAGTTTTTAAGGCCATATAAGCTTTTACCTTCCCATGGTTGGTCTTGTCAATAGAAATTCTAAAATCTCAAAGCTAAGAAAAGCTCTTAAATATATAATTATATTTTAGTACATTAATATTAATAATACAAATTAAAAAATAAAATTATTTAATTTTAAAGATTATAATATTAAATTATTTTATATCTATTATATTGAAGATGATGATGGTTAGCATTCACTGAGACCAAACTTTGGTCTATCAGACCTAAAGAAACAAATTAATTAGTTTGCTTTAAAATTGTATTCCTATGCTCAAAGAGCTTGGTGAGGAGCGTCCCGAGCTCACTATAATTTTGACAAGTTAAAAGGCTAGGAAAGTCGGCATTGCAACAAAGATTATAAAACTGAGATCTAATGTGAGTGTACGCAAGGCAATCTAAGAGGAAGTGGTTTTCATCTTCAATGTTCCTATTCTCACAGAGACGACAGATCCTTTCCACCCATGGTGTTTTAGGAACTGTCCAACAACCTGTTTCCCTATGGAGCTCATGAGAGTTCGTTCTTATCCTGGCTATATTAACTTTATTCTTTGAACTTGTTAAAACATAGAGATAGTTTTGATCTTTTAGAGTATGGTTGATGACCTCCTTATAATATCTTAATTTGCTTTTAGCCGCTAAATATTTTGCAGATCACATTTTCTCTTTAAACTTAGAACTAACAATACTTTTAATGTTATTAATATTTTGCAATGTAACATTTTCGTCAATCTCCTAGTGGTTTAACAAGGCCCTGGTATCCTTATACCAACCTCGCTTGAGCCTTAGGTGGTTTTGACTGGATTTAAAAGATGGCTTTGGAAGTCTATGGTCTCCCATTTTATTGATTTTGTGTTTGTACAACAAGAGCCTAGTCATGGCTAGGCACTCGATAGGGGAAAGATCCACTTCTATAAGGAGAATGGGATAAGGTGTATTGCTTTTAATTTTGAGGTTATACATTATAAAACGCTTCTGGGTTTGCTCAATCTTCCTCCAAGATTTTCTAGAGATGCTGCAACCCCAAACCTCACAACAATACAAGATAACATGAGTGACTAAAGTTTCAAAGAGGAGCTTCATTTTATCCTACATCTCATGGTTTGATATGTGTAACCATTGAATTTAATTTTTTTTATTATAATATTTTGAAGTTTTATTTTTACTATACAAATTTTTATTTTTATTTTTAATTTTTATGTATTTTAAAATTTATATACTTTAATAATATATATATTTTTAATTAAATTAACTAATAAAAACTGAATAATCTTTATCTATACATCTTTGAGTTTAAGATAAATTTATGATGATAAATAATAAAAATTCAAAATACATTTACTCTAATTATAATATTTATGAAATAAAAATAATATCACAAATAAAATGAAAATTAATAATAAAAATGATTATAATTAAATTAATATTTAATGTGTTTATAATATTTAAATAATAAATTAAAAAATTAAACAATAAAATTTTAATAATATAACATAAAACCATTTTTATTTATAAAATAATAAAATAATTATAAGTAAAATTAATAATATATAATAAAAACAATTTTATTTATAAAATAACATTAAAATTATAAGTAAAATAATATTTATTAAGATTGTAATATTTATATATTTAGATAAATAAATTTAAATTTTAAAATTAAAAAAACATTATTATTAATAATTTTTAAAATCATAATTTTGTAAATGTAAATTTATTATAATATTTATATATTTAGATAAATAAATTTCAATTTTAAAATTAAAAAAATTATATTAATAATTTTTAAAATCATATTTTGTACATTTATTATAATATTTATATTAATAAATTTAAATTTTATAATTAAAAACATTATTATTAATCATTTTTAAAATCAAAATTTTGTAAAATTATTATAATATTTATATATTTAGATAAATAAATTTAAACTTTACAATTAAAAACAATATTATTAAAACAATATTATTAGTAATTTTTAAAATCATAATTTTTTATTATAAAAATAAAATTTAAAAATCATGCTAGTTACCATAATGATGATTGAGTCATTTTTATAATGTGTTTTCTTAATTTTTTTATAAAAACTAAGTGAATTTTTATAATGATATCATAACAATAAATAAGTGATTTTTTCATAATTTTTATAATGATATCAGAACAATAGTATAATGATATCACAACAGTATTTTTTTCATAATTTTTATGATGATATCATAAATATTTGTTAAATATTTGTGAATTTTTATAAATATTTGTTAAAATTAACACATAAACTGTATTGTTTTATTTTATTAGTTCTAACTAATGGTAATGATGAGATTAACCTCCTACAAACAATTTTTTATCTTATTATATATTTTATAAATTTATATATATATTTTTTATATATTAAAGAAAAAAACTAATAATATAATTATATATAACCTAATAACATATATTTTCAAATATAAAAAATTTACATTTTCTTATTTTTAATATATATTTGTTTTCACATTTTATATTATTTAAATATGTTTATCAATTTATATACTATTTAATTTGTGTTGTGTATTAGATTATACAATATTTTATTGTTTTATATTTTAATATGTGATTTATTAGGTTTGTTGTATTATATATATTATATATTAATAAATCGTTAATTTTTTAACTTCTTGTAATTTAACTATATATTTTTAATTCTAACCATTTTTTTTATCTTATTATATATTTTATAATTTTTAATATTTTTTCTATATATTAAAAAAGAAATTAATAATAAAATTATGTATAACCTAATAACATATATTTTCAAATATAAAAAATTTACATTTTCTTATTTTTAATATATATTTATTTTCACATTTTGTATTATTAAACATATTTATCACTTTATATATTATTTACTTTGTATTATTTAAATGTGTATTAAATTATAATATGTTATTGTTTATATTTTAATATGTGATTTAATATGTTTGTTGTATTTGAGTGTGGGTTTTGTTGATTTGAAATTGTTTAATATGTTATTGTTTTTTTAAATATCAAATTGAATGTTTGAAATTTGAAATCAATGTTTGATTGTTGAAATTGAAGATTTGATTTATATTATTATAAATATTTTTTTTTTAATTTTTAATATATTTTTTCCCATTTTGTATTTATTAAATTGTAAATGTGTTTATGTTTTGTAACAAGGTCATCGCAAGAAAAAGCACTCAGGTTCGTTGCAAGCTCTCGAGGATGCCTTCAACAAATGGAGTCTCGAGGTTAAGAGGCATATTACGAATATGGAAACCAACATTTGTAGACGAGATCAAATGGTATCAAATTGGTGAACTGGGTAGTATGGTTGATGGTTTGGGTTCTATTAGAGCTCGTGAGATGCAATATACTCTAACCATTGGATTGTTCTAAAATTTGACAAGCCATCACAAATGATGTAAAGAACAAGTTTAAGGATGACCCTCAAGCTTTAAGTTTGCAAGCTCGATGTAACCTGTGTTAGTGTACGGTTTTTGTTCTCGGCATTTTGTTACACTCTTTTGGCTTATGTCTAGATGTAGCCAATGGCCCCCCCACTTATGGAATTTGTTTTGACATTGCTTATGATATTTGTCTAATTTAACATATTAAGAGAGAAAATAACACGAATTAACAATTTTTTTACATATAACCAGCAAATCCTATCATAACTTTGGCTAGGTCCAATTTTATGGTCATTGTTGAGAGTTTTCTCCACTTTTATGGTGTAGCCCCTCCTCCTTTATAGTCTCCAACCACCACATGGATATATGGCTTCTAGAAAGCCAAATTCACATCTAGACATTGCAACTGAATTAAGCATCACTTTTAGTCTTAAAAACAAGACTTTGGTTATAATCTTATGAACACATTTACTATCATGGAGACATTGCAACTGAATTAAGCATCACTTTCAGTCTTAAACACAAAACTTTGGTTATAATCTTATTAACACATTTATAGAGTGCAGTAGACTTGAAACTATCAAATTAGTTTATGATGGTTGTGAATTTAAATTATAGGATTATGAAATATTGATTAATTATAATTATCAAAACCAAAGTCTACATTTATTTCAAATATCAAAATTCATTAATAAGTAAAATATAATTATCTTAATTACTTTTTAATAAATAGATAAAAATACATTAATATAATAATATCTTAATTTTAATTTAAAATGAAAATCTTCTTAAAAAGATATACACGGCTTTTTGAAACATTTTTGCACAAAAGAAATGTTGGTGTTCAAGCACAAACTAAGGGCGCATACTCTACTATACTATTCTATTAGTCTTTTGAATACAAAATTTTAATCATGGTTAAAAAATTACATTTAAAATTAATGTCACTAATATGTAAATATATTCCTTTTATTATTTTAATTAGTTTTAATAAAAACAATATTTTTTATCGCAACTATCATAAATCTGATATACTAATAAATACAAAATGTCAATGCAAAGCAAAGAAAACATGCAATACAAAAAAAGACATAAAAACTAAGCTATATCATTTTATTGCTACACAATGCTTAAAAATATAACAGAATAGCAAAACTATATCATTTTATTAACTATGATTATAAAAAGTAAAAATAAATTTAAAAAAAAAAAAATCTATTTTAATTTTGAAAAAACAACCATTATCATTGAAAAATTTTAAAATTTATTTATTTTAATTATTAATATTAAACTATACAAATTGAAAAATATTCATTAATTATTTCAAAATAAAAACACATTTGAATTATTTCAAAAAATCATAAAAATTTCAATTATTTATAAAATTATTGACAAAACTTTTATGACTTCAATTAGTTCAGAAAAATCATAATATAAATTTTAAAACAAAGTCTCCAATGATATGTTGTCAAAATCCGACAAGATTTCATATAAAATCAACATGATTCATGATAGATCATTTTGAACCATCTTAGAAAGATGTCTTTACATCATGCTTTTAAAGGATCTATATGGATTTTACATGATGGATTCAAAAATTCCTGTAGAAATTATCAAATGATGACATAAAAATAAAGATGCCTTTAAAAAGCTATGCATTCAATTATTTCAAAGGAAAATAATTCTCATTTGTTTTTTTTTGTAATTCATGTGTTCATAACAAAGAGATGCATGGAATTTTCCTTTGATAAGTTTCTTCGTCACATCAACATTGCGTATTTAAAATAAACCTTGTACCTGGTAACCACAAAAATTGGCATGCCTAAACCATCCTTCACGTTCATCTACAAATAATCCAAGACATTATGTTACTTTTTCAATTCAAATGAAAATGGAATTTGATCACTCATTAAGATCATATTCGTGAGTACTACCATTATATTCTTGGGATTAAGGCTTTCATGAAAAACATTGAACATTAAACTTACACCATTTCAAGATTGAAAAGATATGGACAATGTAGAAAGTCAGACATCAATAGAAAAACCTTGTTTACAACAATGAACATAAATTAGCAATTTCGTTAACAAATATATTCACACATAATAAGGTATTTTAGTTGATTATAAAATGGGTATATCCTCAAAATATGATCACAAACATGCATGCGACATGTTAAAATATATTATATTTCCATATACTTTCCATCACATTCAATTTGCATTTTACAAATTATGGGAACACACTACAAAAAGAAAGCAAGTAAATTATTTGTGTTACCTTGATTTCAACAAAAATGTAAATAATCCACTATTTAGTTATGCTTAAAAATGATACATATCTCTCTCGTGTTTCTAGAGATGAGCTATCATTAATCTTTTGCACAAATAAGTGTTTGTAAGAAATATAGTTTTGTGTAATTACTACAAAATGATGGAGCGCAAAACTATGATGTATGAACTAGTGTACATGAAAAAAGACGAGAAAGTTACTTCCAACCTTGATTGTTGTGCTTTATGAAATTGGTAAGGCCACCAATAGGAGTTCATCTTCAAGTGCAAGATATGTAAATTTACCCCAACCTAGTGTAATCACCCACACAAACAAGATGCAAGATATGTAAAAGTAGCCCAACCTAGTTTAACAAGTTACGCATTCAAGTGATTGAGTGCTAAGGATTGTAAGAAGGGAGTCATGGGGTCAAGTAAGAGAATATTGTGGGCCTCACTCGATGTCCCTATTGGGTTTGGTTTCCAAAACTACAACTAAACGGTTTAACACAAATACCATTCTTGAAATGAAGGGAAGTATCCAAAGAGTTTCCTGTGATGTACATTCCATTGGATTAAATAATAATAATAAAAGAAAAAAGTGTAGCAAGCCATGATTAGATAAAGACTGGAATAGTAAGAAATATCAATGCATATTAGTCATTGTGGTACACCACCATTCTCAATAGAATGGATACCACAAAGACAATAATTTGACCAAATATTTTCTCTAAGCTCTTTTGAAACATTAGAAGCAAGTTTACATCAATTTTAATTCATCAATCATTTTGTAAGTTAACAAATACAAAGTTTGTAGTGGCAGGCGCGGCAGGGGGGGAGTCCTTTTGGACTCCAATGAACCAAAGGAATTGAAATTTTCTTGGGAAATTGGTAAAGAAACCAACAACCAAGTAGAACTCCATGTTTTTTATATGGATTTGGAGATTGCTCATAGTGGAACAAAGGGTTTATCTCCTTGAGAAAGGATCTACTCTCCGTTGTTTTTTATGAATGTGGGAAATCCTGCAGGATCGAGTGACATGGGAGGTGATGAATACGGAGACATAAGGAATATTACAAGGATTATGGGCCTCCTAAGTTCAAGGATCGAGAGTATGCAAGGGATTGTTGACAACATTAAATCCTATATGGATTTACAAGATGAAAAACAATAGATTATAAAGAACATTGTTGCAAAACAAGTGAAGCAAATTGCCAAGTTAGTCAACGATTTTGAGATGCATTTAACATCAATGTCTAAAGATGTTCATTCTACAAAGGTTTAGTCAGCGAGATCCAAACATATAGAAGAGGACACAGTTCAATAGTCGAGCATCGTTGCAATGAAAAATTCCAACTCTAGTGACTCAGACAAAGACTAACAACAAAAAGGTAAGAACAAATACTTGAAGAAAGTGAATTTGTAAGAGAATATGTTGCAATATTTAAGTACTAGATCAAGTGCCTACATGAGATTTTATAAGTTGAATTCCTAATTATTTTGCACAAATCACTAGAAAGAATCACAGAGAAAAAGAAAACACAAAATTATTGGAATGAAACTTATTGCAGTAAGTCAAGTGTACAATTTCAAATAAATGAAACACTAACAACTCACTTTCTATCATACACAACTTATAACCATCCTAAAAGGCAATGCAAGGAATCAAAGAAAAGTCACATCGCATGATCCATCAATTGAAGGTGATAGCATCATCAAGATTGCAGAATTTGCTCAAAGCAAACTCCCTTAGAAACATCTTGACAAAATGAATTTACAAGAAGGAACGCCTAGAAAAAAGAAAAGAAAAAATCAATACATAGTTATTCATGATGCCAAAAGAATATGCGTATTGGGAATACACCAAGGAGCTCAATGCAACAATAAGAAAGATAAGGCCAATCACTACAAGGATAAAAAACAATCGAGGATATGTAGGTTTGGTTTGAACCTAACAAAAATATTTCAAGTAAATTTCAACAATTAAACATTCTTGAACATTAAGAAATCCAAGCTACAAAGGGTAGGAAATGCATCATCTATAGATGGTCACTCCAGAGAGATGGTTTTTACAAGCTTTAATGATTGATGTTGTGACTCAACACATGCCTTTAAATAAGAACCAAAATATTTAAATTCCATGTTTAATCCTCAATTTTGGTAAACGTAAGCTAACTAACTTACATCCTAAGACAAGCTCATAAAAAAGTAAAGCATAAATTACAACAAATATCCATATGTCTCCAAGATCGAAGGAAAGTAGGCATATCTAACCTAACACATAAACTACAATTTTGTATGTATGGATAGAGCCTACATAATCTTCCAAGCAAGCAAAGTCAATCTAATGGGATTTTACCATTCATCCCCCCTCCTTTTAAAAATAGGCGATTCACAAAGTGCCTTGGAACATTAGGACTGCTATGAATGAAATCATAATAGGACGGATTGCAATGATTGAAAAGTTTTAGGAAATTGATGTGAACCTCCCAAGTCAAGGTGAGAACATGGATGCACAATAAGCATGGACTTGCATTTAAGGCTTATGCTTTGTTAGCTAAAACAACACAAGAAATGGTGATTATCATTTTGCAAACAATCAACTCCATCAATGGTTTATTAAAGAACTCTAACAGAAGTAGTTCTACAAAGTCCTAAAGCAATATGTTATCTCATGAAACGATGTTTTTTTATTAATCTAGTGTTCCTAAGGCTATAAAGGTCACATCCAAATTAAATCTCTTCATACAAATAAACCATTTCTATTCCTATCCCTATAAAGGTAGTATTCTCCAAGTAAAATGACTAAATCTATCCATTTAATTGATAGATTTAATGTTCTTCCCATATGCAATCTACCTTGTTATCCTCGTTGAAGAATGCAATACACGAGAAATGTAATGAAAGTGAAAGGAACATCCCACTGGGAAAAATGCTTCTCAAGTGCTAACTCCTAGCGTTTGCGCTAGCGGAGGGTTACGATCCAACGAGATTCCATCAGGTTGTTCAATTTTGTTCATTAATCCATGGCATGCATGCATTAAAGCTCTGGATAGAAATCTGAGGGCATGCCAACTTTGTAAAAAGCAAGTCAAAATAGGACTGATCATCTACCTTTTTCAATTCTTTTATTTTATTATCTTCTTGTTTTGTATGACATGCAGGGTTGATACCAAAATCTTTAAGTGAGTGATGGTGATGGTTTTCATGAGAGTGGGTGGACAATATTGTGTGATAACAATTTCAATTTGCAGTAATTTTATGCTAGTCCATGCATGTGAACATAGAAGACTATTCAAGATTAGATTTCAAATGTTGGATATAAATCAAATGAAGCTAAACCTCTAGAAGTACTCTCGATAACACATTGCACTTGCCTAGCAGGAGAATGAATACAATTGAAGAACATTGAGGCCTATATAGTCAAGGCAGAGAAGAGATACAAGGTTAGACATTCTTCTTGGAGCACTAGAGATCGGAGCAAAGATCCTTTCATCCCATCTCTGACCACCAACTGCATTTACTAGCGAGGAGAGCATTGGTAACCTAATGCACATCAACTACCATGGTGCAAATAGTCTTTTGGTAACTAGTAATAGCCTTTTTGGTAACCAGTAATAAGATTTCATAGCTTTTTGATTTCGTGGATGTTAATGATCTGATCCATAGTAAATGTTTGATGGTTCCTTGATTTCTGTTTTGATTCCTTCAATCACTCATAAATGCAAGTTATTGTTTTTCCCTATGTTACAAATATCGACGATATATTGCCGACATCGCAATATGTCGCAAGGCTAACTAAATGACGATAAATCGACCGATATTGCACTCGAATTTTTGGCTATATATTCCCAATTTTATCGCAATATTTTCTTGATTTTGTGCAAAAAATCATGAGTCGACCTGAATGTATCAGTCGACCCACAAGTTCACTTAGAAAACCAATTTTTGGGGTTTTGTATTACTCGTTTGCAAATTGAACAATGTTGGAGGGGAGCCATGGAGGAGATCATCATTTTGCATTAGCCAAGGAGGAGAAAACACCTCATTTTATTTGCCATTGATGATTGATTTTGCCTATGGCCAAGGAGGAGAAAACATCTCATTTCATTTTGCAAGGGCGCACTCCCTTATCACTCTTGTCCAAGCTCTCTTAGTTATTAGCATGCACCTCATTCATCTTTAGCAAAAGAAAGCATAACTCATCATTCATACACATTCCAGGAGGGGCGTCCTCTCATTTGCATGCATGATGAGCCAGTAAATGAGAGGCACATTAGGGATTGGAGCCCTATATAGTCAAGACAAAGCAGAGATATAGGGTTAGACATTCTTCTTCTAGCACTAGATACCAAAGCATAGGCTCTTTTATCCCATTTTGACCACCAATAGTATTTACTAGCGAGGAGAGAATTGACATCTTGTATCATGTCAACCATCATGGTGCAAACAGTCTATAAGTTTTTGATTATACTTTGTGTTAACTTTAAATCAACATTTTCATTACTCTATTCATGCAAATTAATTAAATATATATTTATCAAAGAAAATCATAAGTAGATTTGTTACATGTGAAAATTGTTAAGTAGAAATATTTAAATGGCAAATTCTTTTGCATGCATATGATTTATTTTACCTTTGCATGCTTAGATTTGTTTATCTTACACCTTAAATATGCCTTATCTCTTTTGACCATACAAGTGGTAGGTTTTCAATAGGATAGCCAAGTACAAGTGCATGAATATCTTCTCACTATCCTAAAGTCTTCAAAGTAGCCCCCAAAAGATCATTTTTTCGTTGTTTTTAGGCCTAGTTTTCAATCTAACTTGCAGCCTTTTTTGTAAGACAAATAAAAAAGGGTTTTGCAGGGATAATGGGTAGTTAGGTGGTAGTATTTGCATAACTATATGCTGTTGTTTTGCAGCCATTTTTCTGCAGGTTTGGACAGTCCCAATAAATCCCTCGAGGATTAGCATTATTCCTTAAAGGTTTGTAGTCAATCGGCCCATAGTGGTCCAACCCATAGTCCCCTTACCCTGTAACTTGTTATTCATTTGTTAGTTAGTTGGCTCACAACCCTCATTCAAACTGAGGCCTAAATAGACAGTCATAAAAGCAGTAAGAGCACACATGCATAAAAGTTTAGTGGCAGTTGTAGTGAGGGATCCATGTCCATGCATGGAGGACAACTTACTTGAGTTAGAGGGTGCCATGCTTAATGCATGCAAGTGAGATCAATTTTAGTGGGCAAAGTTGGATTAAATATTAAGTTGGAGAGCGCATTGACCATGCAAGTAATCTTCAGTGCAGGGGCACACTCTCATCACTCTTGCCCAAGCTCTCTATGTTAGTAGAGTGCACCTCAGTCATCTTCAGCAAAAGGGAGAATCACTCATCATGCATACACATTCTAGGAGGTGCGCACTCTCATTTGCATGCATGATCACCAATGAGTGAGGGGTGCATTAAGGCTTGAAGGCATATATAATCAATCCAGAGCAGAGATACGGGGTTAGACATTATTTTTAGAGCACTAGAGACCGTTGTAGAGACCCTTCATCCCCATCGATGGCTACCATTTACATTTATTGGCAAGGAGAGCATTGGCAGCATGTTCCACGTCAACCATCATGGTATAAACAGTCTTTTGGTAATGAGTAATAAAATTTTGATCATGCTTTGTGTTAGCTTTTTGTTTTCATGAATGTTGATGATCTAATCTATGGTAAATGTTTGATGGTTCCTTTTTTATTTTGATTTCTTTAATCACTCATATATGCATCCTTTTTTTCCATTCCTTTTGTTCCAGTCAAAAAAATCCTAATATATTGTCTCAACCTATCTAAACTTGATATTCATAATTTACCCTCCCTTCTGAACTGTTTAAAACAATCCAAGGGGAGATATCAGCACATTGTTTTTCTTTATATTTCAATCAGATTTGCAGACCAAATTATAGTATGCAACAGTCAGGGACACTCCCCTTGGATTGGAAAAGCACCAGTACGAAAAAGGAGAGGCACCGCATCGTTACAGAGCTAGGAAGCCTATACTTATTGGGTAGATCTGTGGGTGCATATCTTCCTGATAACATGAAGTTACAACCTTGGAGTTAGACCACATAATGATCAAGAGACACAAAGATGAATCTAATGCATAACACTGACGAGAATAAATGAGAGGAAATTCTACAAAATCTTTTGCTAAAGCGTGATCACTGGCTGGTGTTAAGTATGACAGTTAGGAGAAACAAATGTGCCATTTACAGTCAAACTCAGAAATTTTATCAACCATTGGTAGCATATATTGACTCCATAAAATTACTGTGCAAGGCACATTCTTATAACAGATTTTCCAGTATGGCTTAGGAGCATTTCCTGAAGCATATGCTTCAGAATGATGATATTCCAAATTTATCTTAAACACTGTAATACTCTTTTAGGCCTGTTTTCATGCTTGAGTATTCCGTTGACCAAATCTATACTTCTTCACATAGTAACTGATAAAAAAACGATAATATAATATCCTTTCCAGAGCTGAGAATTTTGGTGGCATCTTTTTGGATTGAATGGATACCTCACCCCCAATATGACCAACAGTAGTGGAGCAATATCATCTGCCCAACGTGTATTTACTGTATCTAGACTTGATTTTTTCTGGTATTGATCACAACAAACCTTCCTTATTCAGCTTGGCAGTCATTACCACTTTATGGAGGCAAATACATACTTACTTTTGGATACAACAGACTTGCAGGATACTTTAAACGTTCAAGTGACAAAATCCATGACATAAGCAACTGCAAATAAAGTTGTGAGCATCTTCAGCCAGTCCTTAGTAAGAACAAAACTACCCAACATTGATACAATTCCTAAATTCAATTTGGATGATCATTGATGGTAACCCTAGTGCATTGACAACACTTAATGATGGGAGAAATTCGCCAAAACTCTTCTAATAAACTACCTGTGGAAATCATGCAACATAAGGGTCTTACTCGATCCAAAATTGTCATTTTGAACAGGGAAGGAGTTCTGTTTTCAGCCTGTACCAACAATTTTTACCCTCATCTTTAATGAGCTGTAATGCCTTTATGTAGAATTGTGAACATGACAGAGATATGAGATGCACTATCTCACTCCCTTTATGTGACTTTTAGGGGAATTTCAGTTGTTTTTACTTGGTACCTCAACCCCAGCATAATTGAAGACTATTTGGATCTGTTCTGAGATAGATTGCCAGTTACAGGAAAGGAACTACTACTGAACAGGTTTAGAGCTACTTTAGCTTTCAATCAGCTAGCATTTAGGGGAGTTACACTATGTTCCTCCGTAACATAAGGGGCATCCTAGTTGTAAAATATCCCATGCCAATTACAAGTCTGAAAAACAATGTCAAAGAGTTTAAAATGGAAGCATCCAAGGCACTATTTAAGAAAGAAAGGGCACACAGTCCTACTACATTCCATCCAAGAGAGGTGTTTTGGCATAGTCTAAGGCCTCAATGCATCAAGAAGAGAAAAAGCGTTCCACCTATTGAAGTATCTGCGATGGAAGTTGAGGCTGATTTAGGAGGAGCATTCCATTGTTTTGGCATATTTTAAGGAAATATGGTTGCTTGGTACATGGATCAAATACTATCTTGCACATGTATCCATACCGAATCCACCATTTAAGGATTTAGTTGAATTAACCCCTTGATTCGAGGAATGTCCTAGTTTAGGGAAAGCATCTAACAGTCAGCTCATGTTCCAAAGCTTGGGGAAGTTATTATTTGAAGAGTTTTGAGGACCCTTTGCCATTATAAACACATGGGCCATGAGAGCCACCTTTGATGAATTTTATTAGCATGAATGGAGAATGCCCTATTCTCAGTGAAGATACTTGGCATTCAAAGGAGGGAGGGATGTCCATCTTTTAGAGGTCCTTAATTGTCATGTACACCTAAATGTGTAGATCTAGTAAATCTTCTGTAAATATTCTGATCATATATGGAGAAAAGAATGGATCTAAGAAGTGGAAAAGTTATTAATTATAATTCCATATAGATATGGCAAAGTATTTTATTATAATTCAATAGAGAGATTTGTGGATTTAGCACCACAATTATAATTTTATATTGTAAATTGTAAGGAGATCAAGTTATACCTCTATGCAAAGGGAAGCTCTCTCCATTTGTTTCTCATGGTTGAATTGATATGGAAAGCCCCTCTAAGCCTAGTTGAACATCATGTAGGTAAAAGTGAAGGTACAAGCATGTATATATGAGGCTCTCTTCATCCATCTCTTTCATCATGGAAATCATTCTAAGTCCTCTTTGTTGTATTCCTCGACTCCAAAACCCTTGGATTGGAATTGGTCTTAGCAACACACCATCCACTTCAATCTAAAGGATATCATAGGTTTACTTAGGGAAACCCCCTTGAGCCAAAGGAGAGCTATCCTAAAGGAAAAGGAACAGTTGTTGTGGTGAGACTGAAGAGCCTTCCTAAGTTTCTCTAATTATGAACTCATGTTATAGGGCTTTGCAACTTGAAGTGCAGGTTTGGGAGGTAACACCTCCCACCAAGATGTTTTCTCCATCAAGGTTTCTTGACCAATTTTTCTACATGTAACCTACTGGAAAAAAAATATGCTAGCAAAAATCCACTTGCCTTCCACTCTCTCTTCTTGGGATTTCCACACCGTGTTTTTTACATGCCACCTTCTAAAGGATAAATCTGTTGGGAAATGTCTACTCATCTCTCTCTCTCTCTCTCTCTCTCTCTCTCTCTCTCTCTCTTACAAGGTTTTCTACAATGAGTTTTCGGGAATCTTACTTCTAGCTCAAAATCCCAATCCAAAATGAATGGCTTGCTTGTTTTCTTCCTTTGATCAATAAAAGCTAACATTTCATTGCTCAGTGACTTGACTTGTGCTTTGCTCAGCATTTGCCAAGGTGGGCAACTAAATCCTTTTTCAAGCAAAGGCCTCCTTCCTTTGTCAACCAGAGGCTACACAAAAAGACAATTTTCTACCCCTTTTTATCGATGATCCCATACTTAGCCAATTCACACTTTATCATGTCGGCATGATACTATGTTTCGGGAGATGTAACCTTATCTTTGCTCAATGTTTAGAAAGTTAGCCCACTAGCACCTTCACCAAGCACTAGATTGGCTACCCTTATCATGCAATAGTACATTAAGCATTACTCATCTTTCCTCTGCTAAATGTTTTCTAACTTAAACGATTTGTTTTTCTTTCCATTATTGGTCCTTTTGCTCCATCATTAAAATAGTCCCTTTGCTCAATGAGAGTTGAGAACTCTATTTGCCTATTTTTTGCTAAAAACAAAGAAGGCAATTTTCACCAAGCATTGCATCCCACGATACTTTGCTCAATGAACTACCTCTATTGATTAATGCCTTGTAACCAAATTTGTTATTTTTTGCCTAGAATAATGCAATAACAACAACGGGTGTCATGTGCAGCAAAAACATTTGCCTAGAAAAAATGGCTTTTATTGTCTTATGGCATGACTAAAACTGGGACTCTAGGGGGCAAGGACGAGGAAACGCAAAAATGGCATATGCAAAATTACCCCCCCAAATCGTAGGAAACATTGAAGCATACATCAAGGTCTTTAACTTAGTAAAAAATAAAATTTAAAATAATTATTATAAGGGACCCCACCAAGAATGTTTTTAAATTTTATGATACACAATATAATAAATTATTAATTCAATTGACTGTTTCTTAATTTTATAATTTATAGATTGTTTTTTAATAATTTAATTGACAGTTTTTAAATTTAACGATAACAAATTTAAAAAATTTAAAAAGGGCCTTCACAAAGGGGGTCTAGTCTATCTAATGTTACTGTTATGCTAACATTAATAATGGTAAGACCCGACACTTTTGCGAAAGGCTTGTTCGACGTTAACCCTAAACCCATGCCCTGAAATTTTGAAACAAACTTACTAACCCATGCAAACCCCGGAATGAGTGGATGCGACCTCAACTTCGGTATTTGCAGTGAAGATGCATCCTTGACTCATGTCAAGAGAAGAGTTGGCCTCTCATGATAGTGAACTTGCAATGCGACGATGGGCTTGCAGTGGAGACCTACCACAACCTATACAGACTTCGAATAGAGCTTCAAAATGAAAAGTCGAACACCAATGGAGAATTAAACAAAAACGTGGCTCTTGTATGTGAAGATCAGTGGAGATTGGAAAATAAAATGCGGTGCCCTAAATGAAGAAAATAAAAGCTAAAAGTTTAATACCCTCCTGAATGGGCCCTTCACAAATATGGAAGACGAATGGGTGAAAAAAAGCGGAGGGAAACTGAAATCCGAGGGAAAACAAGCCAGACACGTTCCTGCCTTTTGAGGAAACGACCCCTCTGTGCATTTCCCGTTGTTTCTGGATTTGGGTACAAGGTGGAAATGTACCCAAACTCATTTCCTAGTTTTCGAAATGCATGGGAGCGAGGAAACTAGTTTTCGGGGTCCAGGAACGCGTACCTGTGTAACACTAGTTTTCTTCTAAGAGGTCATAGGTTCAAATCTAGAGGGGGGCTAGGGTATGTAGTATGTACACCTCTATAGATTTTAGTAATTACATCACTACACAGAGGGGGGCCTCTTGTCCCATAAACAAGGGGGTATCATACACCAAATTGGTGTCTAGCTTGGCTAGAACCTTAAAAATAGAGTATTATTATTATTATTATTAGGAATTAAAAAAACAGTGTCCACTACATTACCAAATTATAACGTTGTAACTAACAAAGCAAAAAATGCATTAACATAACATATGCAAAAAAAAAAACAAAAAAGATAGCCACAAACCTACCAACAATAAAAATATCATAAAATTGCTATAAAGGAACTTGGGATGACAAACATAAACTACAAACCAATACCACATCTAGAAAACTAGTTTATTCTATGGAATACATAATGTTTTATTGCTACTGTTGGAACAACAAT
This sequence comes from Pseudotsuga menziesii, assembly GCA_001517045.1. Taxonomy (NCBI): domain Eukaryota; kingdom Viridiplantae; phylum Streptophyta; class Pinopsida; order Pinales; family Pinaceae; genus Pseudotsuga; species Pseudotsuga menziesii. The sequence goes on from LPNX011011214.1 coordinate 263,914, forward strand.
GAAACTGCACTGATTAACACTAGAAAGATCAACTATCAATCTCTAGCCACTAAAAACTATTAGCATATACCATTATATTAATCATTTATAGTGTGTTTAGTTAAAACAGTAAAATTGTCGGGGGCAGCAGAAGCCGGAAGTGTTCTTCTTTGCCCCAATGTACAACAGGAATTTGAGTATGCATGGGGTCTTGGTGAGGCAACTAATAATAAAATTGAACAATGTCACCAGATCATTTTTGGACAGATGTCCCGGGATGATACAATCCCTCTTCATTCTCGAGGACCGAGGTCTCTGGATCACTTTAGGGCAATTTCCCAGGGATGATACAATCCCATTGCAACATCACTACTCCCCCTTTCGAGGAAGGTATTTTCGAACAACACCAAGCTTGTATCGAAAGTGTTTGAACTTTACCCGAGACAGAGGCTTCATTAGTACATCATCATTCAAACCATCATCATCTACATCTTCAGTATGTGAATACTGAACTATCACCATATGTATCTCCAGTATGTGAATATTGAAAGCATCATCATCTTTATCTTCAATATAGAAATACAGAATCATCATCATCTGCATCTACAATATGTAAATACTGAAACATCATCTATATCTTTAGTATGGGAATACTGAAACATAATCATCTACATCTTATCTCGTATGTAGAAATATCAAATTTTTATGTGTTACAATCGAAACACAGGGTTCTCTGTCATCACAAATCTGGTTATCTCATAGAATCATTGTAGTATCCATCTTCAGGTCAAAGAGACCTGATATCAGCTTCCGAAGCCATATGAATTCACAACTTAGCAGAGCAATCTGCTATGTATTTTGCTTCAGCCGTGCTATGAGAAACACTAGACTGTTTCCTGCTAAACCATGAACTCATAGCAGACCCCAAACAAAAGCATCTACCTAATGTGCTTTTCCTGTCTGAGATACTTCCAGCCCAATTTGCATTTGTGTAGCCATACAATCTATACTCATGGCTAACATCATAGTATAGACCAAAGTCTATAGTCCCTTTCAGATATCTCATCACATGTTTTGCGGTTACTAGGTGAACCCGTCTTGGTTGAACAAGATATTGACTTAAGGTGTTCACAGCAAAACAAATGTCTGGTCTAGAATTTGTTCAGTACATTAATGACCCAATGATCTGTCTGTAATGAGTCACATCCACTAACTCTAATGAGTCATCGGCTAACAGCTTCAGGTTGAAGTCCATGGGTGTGGCCATGGATTTTCATTCCAACATATTGAATCTCTTCAATATCTCTACCGCATACTTTCCTTGGTTGAGAAAGATTTCTTTTTAACCCAAGGTCTTTCATCTCAAATTCTTCTGCTAGTTTCTTCTTGCTTTCTATGATCTGTTCTGAAGAAAGTGTACCTTGCTTCTTGGAGTAAGTGTCTCTTCAGAATTAATTCCCTCTTTCTTATGGAAACCTCTAGCCACAAGTCTTTCCTTACTTCTATCAGCGACATATTTTATCTTGCAAGTCCATTTGTAAGATACCACATTCTTGCTTTCTGGTTTGAGTACTATATCCCAAACATCATTCTAGTATTCTTTTATCATAACATCTTCCATGAGTTCATCTTGTCAGATCATCAACATATCCTAGTCTTCTGCATTCAACTTTGAAGGTTGGAACCCAAAAGTCTCGATCCATCAGGAAGCTGTCCATCATGTCGTACCGTGTCGAACTCAGATATCTTCTGTAGTCACTCCCCCTGAAGTGGAGTATTATCTTTCTTCTTCATTCTGTACAGGTGGTTCTATGCTTGATATATACTGGTCAATACAGTATGTCATGTCATAGTCTATTCTTTCTGAGGCAAATCATGAACCTTGCTTTGTACACTTGTTCTTGTATATCCATATGGAGGATACTACATACTTTCCTTTATGTCTTGAAATCATATCGTATACATCATTCCCCATGATCAACTGTTATTCTTTGATCATAGCTTCTTTCATAGCATTCTTTTCTTCATCTTGAGTTATCTCTCATACCCATGGTAGTCTTCATCCTTCAAGGTGGATCTACCTCTCTTTGAAGCTATTTCTTTCGTCATGGTGTCTCTAACCCTGGGAGCTTCAGATTCATGTTTATTGAATTGTCATCACTTGTTCTTTGGAACAAGTCTCATCCTTATTTTCTTGTAGGATGTTGTACAGGACCTTTCCTACAATTCAAATGCACTAGTTGCATGGTTAGAACTATTTCATAAATCATATGCATAACGACAAATTCTTATGCATCATGCAACTGTTTAGCCAATACAACATTCATCCATATCTCACAGAAACTTTCTAGACTAATCCAATATGTCAGCAAAGAGGTTTTATAAGTAGCAATGGAGAGTTGTATAGCACCATGAGCTACTTACACATCACATGCATATTATTAGTATACAGTCATTAATGCAAACAATCTATCATGCATAACACATCAACTGAATATAATCAAATGTAAAACAATATCATGAAATGACAATTGAATACTTATCTTTTATTTGTTTCATGGGTAGACTCCATCTTGATCATTATTCTTTATCATCATTTCTTATCCAAATGATAAGATGGATAAAAGGTTCGTCAAGAATTGAGTTCTTCATATTCCTCATCGCTTGAGGGATCTTCTTTGAATGGTAATAGCTTGATCTTCAATTTGCTCCCATATTTATTCTTCTCTTCTTATGAGACGAGCTTCTTCTTCTTCCCAAAGTCAACTGAAAGTAATCACTTTCTTCTGGCACACATTCCTCGCATGAATGAATCCCATGATCATGGGAGGCCATTCAAGGTGGCTATCACCACTTCTACATTCTCTGCTTCTTCTTCTATCGCTTAAGATGTTATGCATTCTGGATCTTCACATTCTTCAACTGTTTTCTCAAATCCATCTTCTGAATTATGTTCTTATCTTCAAATATCTTGATCAAGAAATCAAACATCTTCGGTGTCTTTAGGGAAGACACTTGTGGTACAAGTTGATCCATGATTGAATCAGCAGTGATCTTCTTGGCCTTGAACAAGTTCTTTTTATGTAAGGCTTTGAGGCTCATCTCCCTCTAGAACTGGAACCTCTCTACTCATGTAGGTGTCCAATTCATTTTCTTTAGAGAGATCAAATAATTTCATGCTTGGAAGTTTTCAAATTCACCAAGCTTATCATCAAGCTAATGTGATAGATCACTTTGAAATAAGAACCTCAAATGCAAATAGCAAAATATTAGATCTTACCGATTTGAGGTGTCCGTCCTGCTTCCGGAGCTGGCTGATCTAGGGTTTGTCAAAGAAACCATAATTTTAAAAAGTTGGAATATTTTAGATCTTATTGGATAGAAAGATATATCTCTTCAAATGGAGCTGTCAAATGTACTCCTTTTCTGAAAACAGTGGAGGGAAGCTCCTGGAACATGAAGCCCTAGTTTTCCAATTTCTTTTGCAGAAATTCCTGTTACTGTTTCTATGATATCTCCGAAATTACTGCTCCTCTGTGTCTAAAATTTCGTACTGAGTTAACCTCGCATGTCCCTGATCCAAAACCATAGGTTTCATCAGAATTTGTTTCACCAATTTGGATTTATAATCATTTTCCCAAGGTGACTTGTTACAGGACTGTTCCGAATAGTGGAGTTGTACGGAATGCCACGTGTCACTGGTTCATCTTCAGGTTCTTAAATTCAGACCATAGAAATTAAAGTCCATTCTCTTTCTGGAACATCTTTATTAATTCCATTTGGACCTCTGTATCCCAAGCTATAGCAATTTTCCCTAGGTGTCCTATTTAGGGATGAATTTTGGAAGAGGTTGGAACCCTAACTTGGAGGGATCATATATCCTAGAATATAGCGAATATGAGGCTAAATTTTGGACACAGTGTTCATCAGGATTTTATTGTCAGTATTTTCAATTTTAAGCTCTTGAACCTTCACCAATATTGGTATATAGCAAATATACCAAAACTTAGCAGTTTTAGTATTTAGGGTTTTTCTAGCTCCGGGTCAAACTAGGGTTTGACTTTCTCGGAGTTTCACCCAACCAAAAATATTGATCCAGGTCTCTAAACTTTGATTTTGATGAGGAGAGAAATCCTATGCTGGGCTCACTCAAAAATTCTTCTTCTGCAAGAGGCCCTAATTTCCCACACCGAAAACTGAAAATGCTCGAAATCAAATTCCGCTTCGACAGAAAGATGCGCTCTTCAATGGAGAGTCAGCCTAGCCTTCTTTTGTTGATCGATTGTGGAGAGAGAACCAAAAAGTAAGAAGCCCTAGATTCTGTAGCTGCACAATGTCTTCTTTTTAGGGTGGCTCTGATACCATGTTAAATTTTCATATGCTTAGCTAAGACATCAGTATTTCATTTCATTTTTCATAACGAAAGCATATAAACAGGATCACTGAAAGATAGACAAGCACAACCATACAAAAGGAACACAAAGATTTATCCTGGGAAAACCCTAAAGGGAAAAACCCAGCAAAAAATTCCTCAATATAGATGCCCCAAAAGGATAAAAGATAAAACCAACAAGGAGATCAAAGCCCGATCCTCCTCCTTCTCCAGCTACTTCTCTTCTCCACTAATGCGCTACACAAGTGAGAGTGTGTGTCACAAATGAGAAGCACCACACCTCTATTTATATTCGTCTGTTCATTAAGTTAACTCATATATCATGTAGGCTCAAGTTAATCATGTAGGCTCGAGTTACACATGTAGGCTCAAGTAACCACACTGGGGTGCTAATGACCCACCTTTACAATTAGAGGGGGCTTCCTCATGACTCTTATTAGTTCTTTCGATTAGGAGCATCGGGGTACAAAGTAATACAAGTGGTTATTCCGGTAGGACCATTGGGGACCACAAAGAAATACATATAGAATATTCTTCAAAGTTACAATATTTCAACAAATCAAACCATCATCCCTGGCTTTATGAAGTAGAAGACTGAGACCTTCAATGACCAACAAAAAAAGATAAGGTGAGAGGGGGCACCCTTGCCTCAAACCCTGAGACCCTTTGAAAAAGGTAGACGAAGACCCATTGACCAAAACAACAAAGGATGTCGAGTTGACACAAGACATGATCAGCCGCACAATATTCAGAGGAAGGCCAATCTGAACAAGAATCAGATGGAGAAAGGACTGATCGACTTTATTGTAGGCCTTTTCAAGGTCCAATTTAACAATCATCGTCGACAGTTTTTTCAACTTGATAAACTGAAGGGTTTCTTGAACAATGCCAGTCGCATCCATGATTTGTCTACCAGGGAGAAACCCAAACTGTTCAACATATATGGACCTCCCCAGCACCTCTTTCATACGACCAACAATAATCTTTGTAATCAGTTTGTAAAGAAGGTTGCATAAGGTTATAGGACGATACTCCAAAAAAGACAAAGGATGATCAACTTTGGGAATCAAAGTGAGATAGGTAGAGTTTAAACTGTCTAGGATAACACTAGAGACCCGAGAATCTTCAATGGCTGCCACCATCTCACCACCCAGAATGTCAAAAAAATGCAAATAGAATTCCATGGTCCATCCGTCTAGTCCATGACTCTTGTCCCTGGCACTGGCTTTCAATGAGCGCTCAACCTCTAATAATTCTATAGGACCGCCAACCATCATCTGATCCTCCTCCTTAAAAAAAATGGCATGTTTTTAAGAACCACCAACTGTTCAAAAATATTGTGATCCTTATGATCCTTATAAAGGTTAGAGAAGTAGGAAACAACACCAGCCTTGATAGATTTCTAGTCACAAACCAATTTTCCACCTTCCCCCCTAGCTTCCCAAATGGAATTCGTGATCCTCTGCTTATTAGCAAATTGGTGAAAATATTTCGTATTCTCATCCCCAACACTCAACCATATAACATGACATTTTTTCATGAGAGTTTCTTCCTTTTGGGATAGGATCTTGTGCTTCTGTGCAAATAAATCCTTAATTTTTCCAGAACGAACCGAATTGAATAAGTCACCCCCAAGTCGTTCTCCAGCAGAAAAGTTTCCTCCTCAATGGAAGACAGTGAAGAATTGACCCTTTTCTTAGCCTCACGCTCCTAGGACCGAACCAAGGGCCACAGCTTCCCCAATTTGAACAAAAGAACCTAAATTGGAGAGAAAGGAGACGACACTTCCTCTTGCAGTAGCACCCACTGATATTTAACAAGAAGATTAAAGTCATCATCCACTAGCCACGCTGGATTGAATTTGAAGGGGTACTATGGCAAATTAGAATCGAAATTGAGTTGTAGAATAATAGCTTTATGGTCCGAGGAGCCCGTTGAATAGTTCCAACTATGGAAGCGTCCCAAACACTCACACAAGGACTCTGGCATAAAAAAGTGATCTAGTCTTTTAACAATTCCCGCAGAACCATAGCGACCATTGGACTAGGTCGACGAGATAACAGTCGGAGTAATATCCACTAAGTTCGCATTGTCGAAAATAGAATGGAAGTAATCGGAAAGTGGATCATGCACACGACCTGAGCCCCATACCTCCTCAGCGGACCAAGTGAAAATAAGGTCCCCCACCACAATAAGATTAGGTAACGAAAACAGGCATGAGCGAACCACTGAATCCCAGAACAGGTCTCTCTGGGAGTAGGGACCATAAATGTTCAAAAGATGGATTGGCATAATAAAACATTTAAGCCTCCCCATAAGAAGTAAGCCTACACAAGTATGATATGCACTAAAATTAGCTAAACACGGGTTCCATGCCACCAAGCACCCACCAGAATGACCAATCGAATCCACAACACTAACCAACCAACCAGGCCTAAGACATAGAAAAAAACAACTTGCATCAAGTCCATACAACATAGTCTCTTGGAGAAAAACCAGAACAGGACGAACATAATCACGTAATCGCTTGAAAGTGGCACATTTCGGGCCCCCACCCAGCCCACGAATGTTGAAGGACAAAAAATTCATAAGGGAACATCGGAAAGGGCCACACATGCTCTAAGTGCCCTAAGAGAAGAGGAATCTGGACTGACAGGTAAACCCCTTGGAGAAAGACAAGCAACCCCGGGATTAATAAATGACTGCTCTCGAATGGCCTCCTTAACCCCCCAAAAATCTTGTTTAGAAGGCTTCTTGGGTTTGCGAACAATCACAAACCCCGTATTCTGCGGCAGGAAAGAAAGAACTTCAGTATGCGGTGAGTCCACCAAGGAGTAAAAAAGGTTGGGAATGCAGCACTACATAGGAGGAGACAAGCCTCTAGGATCAACAGTAGTAGAGGAGTCAGGAGGTCTGTCCAATGCCAAAGGTGGTTCCGAATGAAGACACTCATCCTTGATAGGAGAAGAAGAAAGAGCAATGTTAAGGCCAACAAGAGAAGAAAAGGGAAAAGGCAGGAAATCAACCAAACTGAAGGGGTTAAATCCGGCTAACCCACAGGGCTCCCCCTCGACAGAATCCATATCTATCCCACTAGACCCCCGAGCAGATGACCGTCGCATAGGTGAGGTAAGGGCCCTCGGCATAAAATCAATAGATCCTTTGCAGGAAAGGGCATCTCAGGCAGCGACAAACACGGCAAAGAGAACACAATCTCTTCAGTAGACAGAAATAAGTAATAGAGACATATTCAGAGAGAGCCTACTGACAAACGTGAGAGACAAGGGTTTGTCTAAAGGAAGAGGAAGCACAATGTCTTTCATGGAATCAACCCATGTAGCATCCGAACGGCATAATGACCACCTTTCCAAATCCTGCGACACCGAGGACAATGAGCCTTAGCGTGACCCATTTCCCGATAGTGGTGGCACCAGAAGGCCACCTTCCAATAGTTCAATCGTTGAATGAAGGAACCCTTTTCCCAAAAAAATATCCATCTCGGTCGGAAGCGCCTCAGAAGTATCAATGTCAATGAGCATACGCAGAGTGAGATGCTCACATCCCAGAAGAAATTCATCCTCCATAAGGATGAAGGTCCTGATAGAATTTGTCATCTTCAAAAAGCCTCGCAGGTTCCAACATTGAACTGGGAAGCCAGGTAATAAAACCCAGAAGTGTCGCCTGACCAAGCCTTCAAAATGGGGGTCAAATTCGACGTGTCATGGCCCTAACACTAGGGAGTCATGACGTGGGGGTCAAATTGGATTTATGTTATTAAAAGGTATATGGTTAAGAGATATTGGTTTCTTTGTGTGGATATTATATAATGAAATTGTTTTTTGGTTTTGAATTAAAACTTAAAATTATTTTTGATTGATTAAGAGTTTGTCTTCTTGGGACATAAATAAGTAAGTTAACAACTCAAAATGTAGAGGCATCAAGCAAGAGTGAAAATCTACCCCTTACAGACCGTTAACGGGTTATTCTAGGTGGTGTAGTTTTCCTTAAATGATGATAATAAGTCAGCCCGCATTAATGGATAGTAGTGAGTAATGGTTATCCTCACTGATGATTAACAATTAAATTATGATAGGTTTCGTCATCTTAGAAAAAAAATCACATTAAAATAAAAATACATGGAGTAAAATGCTTAGCTCATAAATTTTACAAGTTTGGCAAGACAATGCACCTCCCTACGTTCTAAGTTATATAGATGTAGTAATACACTAGTTTTGAGACTTTTTTTCTTGAAATGGAGCCAAAAAAAAAGAAAAGCACTCTACCATCGTATGAAATATAATTCTCTCACTTCGATTAACAAAGAAAGGTATTGTTGAAACTCGTTGTGGGAGCTTTTGAAGAGGCGTATGTGTTTATTTTTATTATTTGTCCATAATGAAGATGTCGATTATTTTTATTATTTGCAAGAACAATTGTATGTTTATTTTACCCAGTAAATATTCTAGTTCCTTTTATGAAGGGTATTATGGCACTATATGGGGCTCTATGGTGGATCCATTAAAAGTTATATACCAAATATTCATCCCCTCCTCCATACCTAGAGATGTTGAGATCATTACCTTAGAAAACAAGAAAGAAACCCCAACACTCATTTATTCATCGTTGATATACCAAATAGGTAGCTACTTATAGAAAAACTCTCTTAATTGCTTTCTTTGCATTTTTTTCAAGGTAGTTATAGCATTAGTTTGAATGTTTATTTTATGTGGAATAGGGATGAAGGAGAATATCAAGATCAATGTAGAGGACAACGAGATTCTCATAATCATCGTTAAGCATTGAAATGAGTAAGAAAATGAGAGCAATAAATTATGGAAGTAATTCGAGCTACTTGAGAATGTATGATGCCATCATAGACAGCTTAGATCAAACCCAAATATTAAGAATATTATGGAATACTTGTCACTGAAGATAGAGCGAAGATTAAAGCTAATGGAATTTCATATAATATAAGGAGGTAAATTTCATGTAATATTCAATAACTAAAACATCTTTGTATTGTGTTGTGATTGTAATGTATATATGCATCTATAAATTTAAACAATTTATAACCCGTTAATTAAATTTCATATAAATTATGCAATTATGTGAATTTTTCGTGTAATTGTGTAATATTATCGTATGTATGAGGATATATATCATTAATCTCACAATCAACGATGCCTAGAGGCTGACCATCCACCGCACATCGTATGTGTCTCGAGTGTACTGCATGTAAGGGTTGTTGCGTCCATTGTGGAATATAGTTGTATTACTCTACGCACTTGAATCTACATTGAAATTATACTAGCAATTGCCCCAAAAGGTGCAACAAAACGCCGAAGGGATCTATGGTTGTTCATGATACTAAATAATGAAATCAATCTTCAAGAAACAAAACAAACATGGATTAAAGAGGTGTAGATCATAAAAAGCATCATTCATCAAGTCTTGGGAAAAAATAGAGTCCATCTAGGAGCAATTTGAAAAAAACAATGTTCACCTCTAACAAATCAAAACGAAGAAGACTCTAAATTGATTAAATTATACAAATGTATAGTAGTTTTGAGAAGCAATCTTAAATTTTAGAGTTTTTGAAGCAAAATTATCAATTAGTTGTTAGTAAGAATAGGTTGATTTGATTCAAAACTTCATATTTCATATAGAGCTCTTTTGTACCTAGAATCCTACCAAAAAGTTTCACTTGTGAAAATAGTCAAACATAAATGTAAATTAGCTTTGATCATTTATAAAAAAAATATTGATTTTTTTAAAGTCTTAAATGCAAACCATTTTCCATAGATTCCCTAAAAACATTAACTTAACTTGCACAAAGATCTTGAGGCATAACAAAAAATGGTTCTTAAGCATGAAATTCCATTTTAAGATAGAATAAAAATAAAATAAAAAAATCATCTAAGAAATTTGTAATTGTTATACTCCAAGGAGTTAAGGACTAACAAAAGAAAATAGAACTTTCACCAGTTACCACAAAAAAGTATCATCCTTCCTAACTATAATGTTATTTTGAAGTTAATTGGGGCCAATGCCAATCATTCGAAATATAGGTTCATTAACATCATTAAAATGTTCAAGAAACCAAAATTTCCCACTTAAGCAAGAATAGCTCCCTTTCTGAATCTTTTTCATGTAGAAATCAAGATTTGCATCCTCAAGAATCTACATGGTAAATATCAGACCAACCCATTTTTAGTACCAATAAAACATGTGAAATTCCTTGTCTAAATGGTCTAACACTTAATATAAGTGAACAAACATACCCATCAACACATCCACATTTTCCAAGGCATGAAGCAATTACAACCATTAGTTGACCACTAGAAAATTTCTCTTTTAGACGTGGGTCAAGTTTGTGACCTTCTCGTAGCTTCTTATTGTAAGATACATGTCTAATGAATCCCTAACAAATATAAAGCATACAAAGGATAACCAATAGTTGTATACCATATGGAGCATATGAACTATCAAAATCACCTCAAAATGAAAGGATAATGAGCGCCTATGTTAAATATCAATATTATAAACCCTAGTGGAACCCCATAAAACCTATTCATACTCTAGATAATCCAATATGATCCCACGTTTATGAAATGGCAAGAGAAAACAGTTAACTTGTCCACATTTCCTAACCTAATGAAGTTCAATTCCAATCCATTCCTACTACAACATTATTTATGGTAGATATGCAACAAATATTAAACTATAGACAGTATAAATTGTTTTAAAAGTAAGGAAACTCAATAACAAGGCGTTAGTGGAGGATAAGTTTGATTATGCTCCCACAATTTCCAAATTCATGATCTAGAATCTACCTAGATATTAAAATGGTTAAACGAGGTAGCTGAGTTGAGGGAAGCTAGATTAGGTTCATTAAAATCTTGGATTTTTCACAATTCTCAAATTCTATTGGAGATGTTGATGGAGAATTGGATAGTACTATAAATAATCACCAAACTCATCTATCTCTCCGTTTCAATACTTGGATAATGACCCACATGATACACCCAAATAAAAAAATTGCATGCAAGTGAATTTCAAATGGCTAGAGAAAAAAAAATTCTCAAATAAAAAATCCATGACAAACAGAACAAGACCTGGAACACAAGTTACAAGCGAGAAAGTAAAATGAAACCTGGAATACAATACACAAGCAAGAAAATAAAAACATAAGGTGTCAAAGGGGACTTGGAACTTGAAAAGACGAGAAAGTAGAAAGTTAGGAGGCTAGTTTGATTGTTGGGTGATTTTTGACATGACATATCTTTTGAAAAAATTCTACATGATATGAAGGAGCAAAAATATCAGTCGATTATCTCACCAATTGGAAGCTTATTAGTCTTGATCTCCCTTATGGTCATGTGGAACTGATCATAGGATGGCAAGGATCAATGCAACGACTTCTCATCCGAGAGAGGGGGCAATGAGGCCAAAGCATTGAGAAGGTAAAGAAAAGGAGTGTCCAAGTCACATTGCATTTCCTTTTTCTCTGTCGTCGTTGTGTGCATAGGTAGAACAACAACAATAAAATTGTATAACCACCATAGTGTAGAGGAAGACATGACAACTTTCTAAGTGATGCAATGGACGATGAAGCCTGTAATAGTGTTGAAGGACCAACTTACTATAGTACAATTAGATTACAAAGTACAATAGTCTTGATAAATTGTAGAAGTGAAAGGCACACTCCATTATAAAAGATAATAAACTCTAATATATTATCCAAATCCTAAAAGAAAGGATTAAAAATAAAGCTTTCATGGGAAATTTTGAGTAATATATAACAACACATGACCACAAGCCAAATAATCTCTCAAGGGATGCAACCAAAGTGGGAGCCAAGAGAAAGGGAAGAAGCCTTGGTGTCCCTTGAGTTTGTTATCTAAGAATGGGGGGACATTACACCCTTGCAAATCATTCACTTCCGTTTATGTCAACATTGAACAACTATAATAGTCCAATTGCTAATATTTGTACTTTTGCTCTTGCTGAGAACACTACTAATTGCGTACAAAAAGTGTTTTAGGATGAAGGTCATCAACCTAGGTTCAACACTATAAACATAGACCAAGTTTAGAACTTTGCTTCATGATCTTTACTTAAAAAGATGAATAATAAATTTTCTTATATAAAGTCATAGTTATAGTTACAAGATTAAAGAAAACACCTTACTTAGAACGTAATAGTCAACAATATTAATTGGACTTGACTAACAAATTTTCTTGTATAAAGTCATAATTAAAGTTACACGAGTGGAGCAAACACCTTAGAATGCAATAGTCAACAACATTAATTTGACTTGCAATGTAGTAATAAAGAACTTGGTAATCATTCTCAAGTGACTTTCCATCCTATTAATTAACAATTAAATCTTACTTTATTTTTTTGTATAATACCATTGAGAGTCAAGATTTAGGACTCATTATGTTGCAAGTAAAAGTGGCATTATTTTTTTTAGGACTCACTATGTTATCAAGTAAAAGTGCCATGATTTTATTGGAAGGGAAGAATGGAAGTACCTTCCACCATGAACAATAAATCTATAAATAGTTATACAAATTTAGAGAAATAATTATTATAAAAGAAATTTTAAAAAATAAAATTAAAATAATAGATTAAAAATGAGTAATTATTATATTAAAAGTTAGAGGGTAATTACATTGATTTGAGAAGAGAGCTATGATGAGATCATAGTTGTGATTCATATTATATAAATGTTTTTTTTTGAAATGTTTAAAAAAAGTATTAAGTAGTCTTAAGGTTTCCATAATTAATTGTTTTCATTTGTTAAAAAAATTTTAATTCAATAAAAAATTAAAAAACATAAAAAACATAAAAAACAAAATTGATGTGAATTTAAAATAAAAATAATAATTTAAAATTTTAGTTTAATTTTAGGAGTTCAGAAGTTCGACTCTTACATGAGTGCACATTAGCTAGACTCCTAGATGCCAAATGCACTTGGACTAAGGCTTAAGTGATTAGACTTGAAGTTAAGCTAATAGTTGTAGAATCATTGGAGTTAAGCTAATAGTTGTATGTAATAGTTAAGCTAATAGTTATCCAATATAACTGTGATTAAAGTTGAAGTTAAGCTAATAGTTCTAGAATCATTGGAGTAAAGCTAATACTTGTATCTAATAATCGATGGAGTCAAGCTCGTAGTTGTATCTAATAATTGATGGAGTTAAGCTCGTAGTTGTATCTAATAATCGAATAGTTGAAGATTAATTTTAATTTTTACAACTATCACTAATTGTACTTATCACATGTTAGGTAGGCTCTTTTTTATTTTTTTGAAATTATTAATTATTAATTTTGGACGACGCCCATAAAATCAATTTGGACAGTACACTTGTCTCATTCTCGTTTAATTTTGGACAACCCCCATAGAATCAATCTGGACAATACACTGGTGTCATTCTCATTCGTAGATGAAAAAGCATAGATGGTAATCCACCCCAAAATTCTAAAATATATATACCTATCAACATAACTATCTACATAATTAAGATTCCCAAAAAAATATAAAAACCCTAGATTTAGCATTAGCTCATATGAACCCATTGGATAGTCATACTCATTCATACATAAATTTATAATCGTGCCACACAAAATCAAACAAAATGATTGTATACCATCTTAATATCTACTCATACAATAGACAAAAATTAAACCGGAAAACAAAAAACATGAAGGGAAGAAATAGGTTAGTGGTATCCATGTTCTTTGCTCTCTTCATCATTCCACGTGGTATTGGGTAACAGATCATTGTTACGTGGACCTCACTCTTTGGCGTATATATTTTATTGATTAATGAAACAATGTGAGTGGAAGTTTTTAATTGTTGGAGGGAGAGGAACAAACACGGTTAATCGCATTTAGACAGCGATTAACACATCCATTAATTAAGTTGCCAAAATGTCATTAATACTTAGTAGGGCACCCGTCCAAATGGTTGGTTGTTATGTGATCAGTAGCTCATTCACTTTATCTAAATGTATGGTAATTGAATTTTATTTTATTTATGATTTTTGTTTTCCAAAATAGATTTTTTTTTTTTATAGTTGTTAAATTTACATATTAGGGATGTTTTAGAGCATTGAGGATACTAAATTTAATAATACATACTATTTTATTTTGTTAATTTGATTGTTTAAACGATTTAATAAAATATGAAATAACTAATAATTTTATTTTAAAATTTTATTTAAAATAAAACTTAAATAGTATTTCAATAATATCCACTCAAATCTATTTATGTTAAATTACTTTAATAAAAAAATTTATATTAAAACAATTAAAATAAAACCACAAAGAAACAAATAAAAAGCATATAGATAAGGCGGAATATAGTATGTCCTAAAATATTGAATTTATTATGAAACCTGATTTTGCTACTTGTCAATCAAACGTAGAATCCCGAATGGAATCAGAAGTTGGAGGATAATTTCAAAACTCCATAGACCGCCCAACACTATAACCGCTTGCAATGCAAAGAAACAATCGTTCATATGCAGAAGCCATTTTGTGAGCAGTAAACAGCCGTGAAGCTCTGAGATAACAAGCCGATCCCTTCTTCCTAAGGACCTTCTTCCCATCCTCAACAACTCTCTGCAATCCCCTCTTCAACGACTCAAACGTCGGATTAATCGTATAACCCAACTCAGAACTCACAATTACGCTCCTCCGAATACTATCAAAATGAGTAGCCAAAACTCCAAAATACATGGCAAACGTTGATTGGCTAACGAAATTAACATGTGGCAAAAAATAATTCGCTGAAGGGACGACCGTTTTTGCCACGATGACGAAAAACGAACCTCAGAGAAAAACGTCTTCGACGTAAATATACATCACGAATCAACAAAGTTTGTACCTTGCCTCTAAAATCTACACAAATCATTTTGACATAGCTACGCATTGTATGATCATTATCCTCACCCTTTTGCATACAACATTATTATAGTAAATTATTATATTTTGCATGGCGAAAATTTACTATTAGCAACGTTGCTTAAGTGAGTTTCTTAAAAGGATAAATTATCATGTCAACATCCACTTGAAATTAATTTGCTTTGACGAACATTTATTAAGTCTCTTCTATGATGGACGAAAACCAACGTCGAGAGATTAAACACCTTTCTTCGAATAAACACATAAAGGGACTCTTATACACACCAAAACATTAGTCTCTTATTTAAAAAAATACCAAATATAAATTTGCATAAGTACATAGTAGAGAGTAGTGAAAATATTGATTAATTTTTTGTTTCGATATATAAAAATAAACGTCAAATTCTAATATTACTTCTCATTTTACCATCGCATTAGACAACTTCACCTCTCACCTCTAATTTTACCATCACATTACACAACTTCACCTCTCACCTCCAACTTCATGATGATACACCTTCACTCCACCATCTTTACCCTCACAACAAAATTACTACATTGTTTTACTATTGATTTTATTTTCATTTTACGCTTTGGTTAAAAAAAAACATTGAAAGTTCGAAAGTTCCTTTGTGATCAAAAGGGATCTCACAATTTAGTGGGTCTCTTCATGGCACCAAATAATTGTGTAAGGCATCTATATTCCTCCAAAGTAGTTGGCAATGAAGTACCTTAATATAATTATGTGCATAAAGTCTAATGAAACTTTTTTTAAAGAAGAAAAATCGGTGTTCCTTGATATTCCATAAGAATCAAAGGTAACAAAAGATGTAAGATACAAGTATCATGTTGTGGCTAGCCCAAAAAGAACTTTACAACCATTACAAAATAAGCAGAGATACTTCAAGCTGTCAACAAATTAGCACCATACATAACACTTAGAAATGGTCTCAAACTCCTTCTAGGAAGATCTATCAAACTAGACCAGAGGGAGCACATAATGAGCCCTAAAATCATATTGAAGGAAGCACAAGGGGAGAGCAATAACCTCATCACCCTTTTGAATCCAAAAGAATCTCTCAACCAATAAAAAAAGCACTAGTAAGTGGTAAAAGAAATAAAGACCCATCCTACACGATGTAAGATGGGTATGCCACATTAAACAAAAAATCTCCTTAAAATATTTGAATGGAGCGTACCCTAATAATAACTCCTTCTGAAAACTCCAAGAAGGAGAGAAGGCTTGATGTCAAAGAGAGTGCTTCCTTCGATAAACCATCAACACTCTTATTGTGCTCCCGATAGACATGCTGAAAGACTAATGAAAGGAAAGAGTTTTTTACCTCAACAATACGGTTACACCAGTGTTCCAAATCAAGAGCCGAGAGCCCAGCCTCAGAATTTTCCCATTTAATAATCACTGAAGAGTCCCCCAAAACATGAAGAGTTGGAAGACCAATAGCCTCTGCAAAGGTCAACAGGGACCAAAGGGCAAGCAATTCAGCTCTAGATTTTGTATTGACCCCACAACCCATTTTAATATGAAATAAATGAGCACGATTGATAAAACAAATAGCACCTGCATCCTCTAAATCTGAAGCAACTGCACCATCAAAGAACCCATATGGATAATAAATAAGAGGGCATGGTCTGATATCTCTTAGAGACCTATTAGAGTTTGCGACAGGGAAAGGTTTAACCTGCTTGAGAATACGAAAACAAATGGTTTCAATTACCAGAAAGCATTCCTAAAAAATATTGAGATTTCGGGACAACCATAAGTTCAGATATAGAATATAGGTAAGTATGGGAAGTCGCAATCCAGCTTCATCCACTTGTTAAGATTATCCATAAGAGACAGAGGCTCCCAAGGAAAAATAATTTTAAAATAGAGTTTAAGAAAGTCTCGAATTGCACTAGCAAAAGGGCAAGAAACGAAGATGTGATTTATCGATTCAAAATCCAATTTGCATAACCCACATCTGTTAGGCCCTGACCAACCCTTCTTTAACAAGTATCCCATGTGTTGTTGTGATTCTCTGTGTAAAGCCATAAAAAACACTTGATTTTGATCGAAATATTCCAATACCACAATTGTTTATGATGCCACCTAGTATGGATCTCCAAATTTGATGAAACAATAAGTTCATAAGCCATATTAACAGTAACATCACCAGTCTCAGTGTTATGCATCCAGAGAATATTATCCTTCTCGTCTGATTATATGATTCCCCCATGAGCTAATCCTCTAATGTACATCATCCATTCCTTCTTCCAGCCGCCATCAAGTGCCAAATCCTTCATTGTTATCCAGCATGAGTTATCAAGATTCCCTTCCCCCATATTGCGAGATTTCCTGAGTGCACCAATGCCAAAATCAAGAAGGTATTCCCGCAAATCATTTGACAAAGCATAAGAAGTATTTAAACCTGCTATAGGATTGATGCCAATTTTATCTTGTTCTCGTTTCCAACACTCCACCCCAGCTTACAGCTGATCCATGAGAGAATATGAATAAAGGCATTCTAAAGATGGGAAGTACACTTAACAGAAAAACAATGCCTATGCAACCAACAATCAATATGAGTGTCTTTGACATATTTTTATCTAAGCACTTTGTTCCACAGACCATTGCTCTTAAGAACAGACCACGGGATTTTGAGCCTAAGAGAAATACTGAACCATTCTAGGTTTTTGATGTTCTAACCCCCATAATTATAAGGCCTTGCCAATATATGCCAGTCAGCCAAATGCATCCTGTGCTTGAGGTCATTGCCCCCCAGAGGAAGGAGAAGATACTAGTCGTCCGCCCAACGACAGGAATTTGTAGGACCAATTTTCAATTTTTTTTCAAAGTATTTAACAATCCATCTCCAATCCCCGGTACCATACCCCAAGGGTTTCAAATGATATCCCAGGTACTTAAAACCTTGTTCAATAGGCACCATATTAAAGGGTAAGAAAGCAAAAATGTTCCTCCCAATCACCTCATCTGAATTATTGAAGAGAAAAGCAGACTTGTCCAAACTGATACACATTCTAGAGGCCCAACAAAAGAGGTCAAGATCATCCTTAAAGGATTTCCATTCCTCCAAAGTTCCTTTACCAAATAGTACCACATCATCACCGAAGACAAGGTGGGTAATGGTTGGAGAGGGAGAAAGAGATATACCTTGTATAACCCCCTTTCTCTTTGAGTTATCAATAAGTAGACTGAGCCCTTCAATCACCAGGAGAAAGATGAGAGGTGATAGTTGGAATCCTTGTCGAATACCCTGAGAAGCATTAAAAAAACCAGTTGGAGAGCCATTAACAAGCGTAGCAAAATTTTCCGAAGAGACGCAACCCATGATCCAATTCACTGATTTGAGATTCAAACCAACTTGGAGGAGGACAAGACGCATAAAGGTCTAGTTTACTTGATCAAAATCTTTGACCAGATCTAACTTGTTATCACCTTCGTCATCATGGTAGTCTTTACACTCAACTGCACTTTAAGAAATGATAGTTTACGTCATGACGTGAAAAAAGAAAGAAAAATAAAAATTAAGTGGAAAATCCAATCATAGTTCCAAATTCATATATTTCTTTATAGTTTTTATCATAAAACAATTTCCCCTACCAAACCTAAGACACTCATCAACATAGAGCACCCTTAGAATAAGTGGAAGAGAATCACTCACACTAACTAGAAGGTTGATGGAAAGGAAAGGGGATTCTTAAAATATATGTTCGAAATACTCTCTAATAAGTTTAACAAGTACAATGAATTTAATCAAGTAAATATAAAGATTATTATGATTTTTTATTTGAGTTAAATTATAAATATTGTTCATTGGATATAGCTTGGATGGCTAGGAGAAATGATTGTTACCTTCCCCACCTAGGTTCAATTCTTGTAAGTGACATGATGCTTTTGTTGAGCCCCTATGTAATGATTGAGTGGATTATGTCATTTGGCTGATTCTCCATCATAGCAGGTGTTGGCATATTTTCAAGTGAAAAAAAGAGAGATTTAAACTAGTAATATTGAAGACAATTATAAACTAGTAATAGAGGATATCACGAAGAAGAGAACTTTAGCAAATGTAATAGTAACAAATTATAGTCACCGCGTTTGTTATTTTCATAATTTTGGATGAGATTTCTTGATTTCTCTGCTTAGTAGCTAGCTAAGTGACTTGTCATTTAAATGAGTAAGTTGATAGATTAAAATTGTTAAAATTAAATTAGAGGTGGCAGGTGCAAGGGGTTTGCTTCTCGACACCGGAGTAAATGCAAAACAAACCTATGCTTGGGGTTTAAGAACTTCCACAAATAAACAAGTTGAGGCTTTCACCCTTTAGCAAGGGATACGGAAAGTAAAAGAAGGAAGGATTCAATGGTGATAACTTCGTGACGGACTCAATGGTGATAACTTCGACATCTAGCCCTCAAGACACTCCCCAAGGATATGACTCCCTGACGACTGCTTAAGAGAATCCATCAATTGATAGATAGTCTTGTGGAAGTTCAAGTTTACCATGTTTATCAAAATCCAGTTAAAAGGTTGATTCCCATGCAAACCATGCATGCAACCTATCACAAGGAACATTGGCTAAAAGTTGAGGGGAGCGATCCATCTCCATCATCCCCTAAGTCGTGTTACTTGCCAAATCCCAAGTATTAATGAATCCAATATACAAGTGTCAAGGACAATGCATGCATGCGGGTGAAAAACCTTTCCAAGTACTAATTATCACCATTGGCAACCAAGAGGCAATTATGGTGAACCCTCTCGAATTCCTTCAAGCGTGTGGTATTAATCTCAAGCACAAGATTGGCTACTTGTTCGGCTGCTTGTTCCTATAGGCAAGCATGAATTTCCCGTTTTGTTTGCCTCATGCCATCACCTTTGAGGTGAATGAAGAATTATTCCTTTGATAAATTGCTTGGATATATGGTTTTCTTACATAGGTAATTAATCTAGTGAGGCCCTTTAGTGGTTTGTTGGGCCTCTAACAACTCCCCCTAATTTTTGCAAGCATTAAGGCCCCCATCTGAATTTTGTAGATATTTGGCTTTCAAATTGCTTTTGATTTGGTCTTGCTAGATTTTAGTAGATGGTTTGATGGTCTCCTTTCCTTGATATTTGATTTTCTACACTTCTTGATTCTTTCCAATTACCTTTCATGGGATGATGACTTTGTGACATGATGTTATTCGAGTGAATCAATTAACTGATTTTCATGGGTATGTCTAACTTAATCAACATAAATTCAATGATGGATTTGTTGCGTCATTTAAACTAATTGTTTCATCCCAAAAGTTATCATTGTGTCGCTTAAGTCTTTTGTCCTTTTGGTTGCTCAACAATGGTTGCATGCTCTTATTTGAGCTTACGCGAGTTGATTATGTACTTTGATTTGCTTAAGTTGAATTAACATATTGTTTCAATATCACCGTCAAAATTTGGCCTTCACTTCATGGATGAATTAAATGAGTATTTTGGTGATTAAAGTAATTAATTGAAAGCTCAATTTTAAGATTTTGATTTATGTGTCAATACAACATATATTAAGGAATGGAATTGAGCTCTTATTTTTAATTGTGAATGACTTATCAAAATTTTCAAGCCTTAAACTTTTGATAAAAAAAATGTCCTTCTTGGGCAATTTTATAATTTTGGGGCAAATATTAAATAACCTAGTTAAGGCTTGCTGACATACAACTCAATCATGTTTTAAAGAAAATTCAAATTCTTTTGACGAAAGTTTATATGCAAATTCAACTTATGTCTAGAAATTATACTTTGAATATATAAGACGAGCTAATAACATCTAAGTTTGAATAAAGTATAAAATTTTGCGAGCATTGATTTTTCATTGAAAATTACATTATGTTCATAGTATTTTCTAATCTTTGGCCAAGCTAAAAAAATGTTATTAAGATGAGACTCATTCTTTGTTGACTTGGTTGATTCATAAAGTTTTTTTAATACATAATGATATTTTTTTAGACAAAAGCGGTTATATTATAATGGGAGGTGGTGTAACCACCAAAAAGGTTCCAGTTTAAAAAAATCCCTCATGGTAGTGGCAGCTGAAAATCAATACACTTAGAAACCAGAGTAGCTATAGGTGCCCTTGAGGAAGCGACAAAGGCATTTAAGACAACCAAAATGCCCTTGAGGGAGCGGCAAACATAACAGTCTGAGACCTTAACACTATTTATAACAGAGTGACAAACTAAGAAACTACCTAATTGCTGATAAACAGAGAAACTTTAGCTTTGCAAGAAACTAGAAAGACATGTAAATGCAGGACGACGAACCCGAGCACTCAGACGAACTCTATCCGTCAGAGCTGGAGGCATTACCAGACGCTTCATGCTTGACAAGTTTGAGAGCAAGCTTGTTCACCTTGATTTCCAGCTCGACAATCTACCTGGTGATCGAGTTTTCAGTCCGCTTAACCTTCCGTTTGATTTTCTTGCGAAGGAAGACCAAATCCTTATTCACATGTTGCAGTCTCCTTCCGCCTTCGTAATCAATAGCATTCACTTGAGTCTGCAACGATTTGAGATCATGCTTCAATTCCCTTATCTTCGTGTCCACCGGCTTTGGAATAGACGCAACCGCGGTTGAAGAACCCGCTTCCATCCTGAGTATCAGCAAACTCTTAGCGGCAAGGCGATAAAGCTCTTGGATAAACAACACAACATCCTGCGTGCTTCGGCACTCATCCTTCCACCCTTTTAAATCCATAAGCCTCGAGGAGCTAGGCGTCACCTCATGATCCAGCACATGAGAAATCCTGAAAATGCTTAAGTGATCTAGATTTGATGCGATCTTCATACCAGGGATCATCAGAGTTTCGTATGCGCGAGTAGTAATTGCAACCATAAACACATTTGATGCAAACTTCGACAGGACTCCTGCTGAATTCACCTCAAGCGAGAAGCCTGGATCCATGAAAGCCATTAAACCAACGAATTCCCTCAACGACAAACAATGATACAACATGAGGTCACTTGTCCTGCGGACATTAAGACGCGGGATGGAGCTATGGTGAAGCAATTGTCTTCGCACTGGACGAAGAGATAGTCCAGTCCTGAATTTAACTCGAAACCTTGCATGGCCACGTGAACAACACGCGCCACACGTCCTTGCAGCCCGCCAGCACGGGGAAGATCTACGGAGTGGGACCCGTGAAGGGAGAGCCCCTGTTAAGCCCCCGGGCCTATAGGGGAGAGTAGAAAGAGCCCTGATCATTAAGAATAAGCTCTCCAGGGCTAAGGGAGGAACCTTTATTGGCCTCAAGGTCTGCATTGGAGTTGTTTTCCCTCAAAACGTGGTAGAAATCGATTTTTTTGAAAGAGGAGACTTGTGCCACGATCTTATGAATAAGTTGCCTCAGGGCCATATGATTCAGCATGAGATTTTCAACTAGAGTGCGGATGACAGTTCTGGAATCTCCAATGACAGTAAGCTCAAAGATTCCTAATGCCTTGGGTATCCTTAGTCCTTGTCATAAAGCCAAGGCTTCAACCATATTGTTGGTGTCGATACCAAGCCCCCAAGCGAACTTAAAATCCATCGATCCGTCCGGAGTGAAAAAAACTCCGCCCCCCTGCTGCCCCGTAATACATAATGATCTTTTATTTAGTTTTGTGTATGATATATATAATTCAATCATTAAGATTTGCTTGATGGCTCTCATGTTTCACACGCTCTCTTTATTTTAACTATTTATTTCTAACACAAATTAATAATTAATTCACATTAAAGAAAATAAATTAAATACATATAAAAATTTAAAAATTTTAACCATTAAAATTCTAAAATTTACACTAAGTGTTTTTTAATTATATTAATCGTAAATTAAGTAAATCTTTTTATAAACTTTATATAATTATATTCAATTTTTCAACTACAATATTGTAAGAAATAAGTAATAAAGGAATGAGCCATAAACTACTCGCTAACTAAGGAGACACATTTACAACTTTAGATGTAGTTAAAACAAAACTACACGTAAATCATAAACATGTGAATAAATAGTAATTTTCAAGCTTATATTTTAGTTAAAATATTTTTGCAAGATTGAACGTGTAATTTTGTAATCTCATATTGCTCTCTTGTAATCTCATATCGGGAGAGCTAAGAATTAAAATATCTAATCAACATTAACAGTATGGTTTTTTTGGGAGAATTCGCACTGGCCATTGGTTGATGTCCAATGAATACATGAATACATTAACAAGAGCCACGGGGTGGCAATGTCCCCGACGTTGTTACTTGATATTGCAATTTGAGAGAAAGCATGTTGTAGGAGGAATGACAATAAGCCAATAGTAAAGGGAATAACTATTTTCCCGAGCCCATGAGCAATTGCTAGTAGTCTACATGAATGGCTTAATCCAAAGCCATGATTTTTGTTATTGAAACACATAAAAAACTAATGACTTTGAATCAATCTTAAAATAATATTGGGGAATACTTTGTGGGGAATCAATCTTATAAGAATCATGAACAAAATATTTTCACTTCTAAATACCATGAGATAGATTCTCATGAAAATAGCACTGAATCCAAGCAATAAAAGGAAACATTTATGAAAAATAGGGAAACATGCTTCGCTTATACAAATAATGCTATTGGCTAAAACATATATCACCAAGGTTCATATATGATAAAAAATCATATATCACCAAGCTTCATATATGATAAAAATCCACTTTTACAATAATTAAGAGGGAAACAAAATTGATTACATAAAGTTCAACTAACTATCATAAATAAACTCCAACTTTCCTCAAATAGTTACCATGTATCATTAAATAATAGAGAAATCAACATTCAACATTTCATATTCACTTAAAATACTCATTTTTTTTTGAATTGATAAGAAAATATTAGTCCTAGATATTCTTTTGAATCAACACATGCATCACCTATAGGAGCTTAAATATCACCTAAATCAATCAATGAAGCTAACATACATGCTGATGCACTAATATCAACTTAATGAATCATATTTTAAAAAAATAACTACATTAAATAACACAACACATAAAACTACATTAAATAAATAAAACCACAACAAATAACTAAAAGAGAATTTATATGGTGAGGTCAACCACCTTCTAATTAAAAACACAAACTTTAACCCAAGAATCGAAGTCATAATCATAAAATCATAAAATAATGCTAATAAAATTAAAAATTATTTTAAGCATAGAATAGTGATTTATAATTCTTGTGCTTAGTTGCCAACTTCGATGCTTACTTTTTGGAAGACAAGTAAACACCATTTAAATTCTTTGAAATAAAAAAATTGTTAAAAATAAGATATAAGGGACAAACTACACGTTATGTCAACGCCATCTTAAACTTTTTCCAAAATCATAGGTTTAAATGAAATATGTTAGACTTTCCACCCTTTTTCTTATTTTAGCTTTTTTTATGAATGCCATACAAAATTGGTTAATATGTATCCAAAAGTAAATTAAACAAAAAACTTTATACATAAACACGAGTTTTGGAATATTGGGTTAAGTAAAAGTGATTTGATAAGTGTTCTTTTTTTCTTTTCAGATTTACATGGAAATCAACACTTTTCTCATCTTGCTCTGTTTCATGAAAAACGTTTTATAGAAACGTTCCATATACACATGTTGTGGAAGTAAAGTATACATGTCCATCATATCACAAAAATTGGCCACCAAATAAGAAAAAAGGAAGAGAGGTTTAAGTGCCTCTATGTAAATGAAATTGGCCACCAAATAAGAAAAAAGGAAGAGAGGTTTAAGTGTCTCTATGTAAATGGTAATAGATTGTTTTCAAGATCATGGGAAGAGTAATCTCTTAAGAATATATCCGACAGCCCGCAAGCTAGATATACCAGTAACTTGTGATTCAGCAGGGGTCGAGACATCCAAAAGCTCACCGTAGTGAGCCTCTATCGGAGGGGTCACCTGCCCTTCGAGCCTTGTTACAATGAACCAAATAAATGAATAATAATAAATTGCTGAAATCACAAAATAGAAGAAGCAGATAACATGTTATTCTAGTATTAAGGATTAAGTTTAACTTTAACTCAGATAAAAAATCAATCGTACCACCCTATTTTCGTCCACACAGGGTAGGATGTCTGGCACAAAATGATCATTTTATGTTTATGCAAGCTTGCCGCTAGGTCTTGGGGCACAAAGTCCTACGCCTACGTCGCCTATATAAACCAATAAGAAGCAAGATAAATCAAAATTTAAATAATTCCCCCAAAAAATATTGATACAAACTATAGCAAGAATTATATGTTTTTGTTAAAGTTGCTACAAATTATTCTAAAACAGACAAAATTTTGTTTTCATGGTCATTTAAATGACTTAGTTACTGAGAGAAATTTGTAGCAAAATATATTTGGAAATTTAAATTTGTAGGAATTGTTGCCAGATGTCATAGGTCATTACCTTGAGAAACCAACCTCATAACTTTGTGGCGCAGAAGTTGTCAATTCATCACCAGAGCCATTCCATCCATATATTAAAATAATAACTAAGGCTGTAACAACAGTCTATCCAACATTTTATGATTACGCAAGCTCGCCGCCAATGGTTCCTTTTGGATATACCTAAATCCTACACACAAGAATAACACCTTTACAGAGAAGAGCATCTCCTCATCTGTTTATCATTCGTCTCTTATCTTACCTGAAATAGTGTTCTTTGATTTAACTGTTATTTTGCATAATCTACACTTGTGTCTCTTAGAAGTTTTATCAAAGTTTTGTCTGAAAACATTTCCTGAATGCAAAAACATCACTTTTAAAAATATCAAAATTTTAAGGTTTTTGGGATTAAAAGATAAGCACATTTGTTTGCAGGTGACTGATTTCATTAGAAGACGGATTTTTTTGGTTTTCCCATTTTTTAGGTTTGCTTGCATGTCCAATTATTATGTGTGGAATTGTAGACATATCATGGAGAAAAGTAGCTGAAAACCCTAAAATGTGACACTTTTGGGATGAAACCCAAGTGCAGCCTTAAGGAACATTTCTGCTGAGTGTTACAGGTGCCAAATACGGTGAATACCTCAGGGTGTAACAACTCTTCTATTCTTGTAATAAATTCCAGTTACTAAAGTCTGGCCTTTCTTGTATAGACATGTAGAAATATTGTTTACTTATATGAAAATTAGTGATCCCCACATTTCAAGTTTCAGCTATTGTCTAATTGAATGCTGCAAGGTATATGTTTATACTTATAGATAATTATTTATATATTTTAGTGTTTTTCAATGTACTTTTTTCTTTGGTGTTCTGTGTTTTATTGGGGTATCAAGTTCTAATATCTTATCCTTGAGGGCCTCTTTAGTCATCTTTGAAACTTGATTTTCCATAAATGCCATCCTTGAAACATGGCATATATGCCTTGATCATATGAAATACTCCAACATACTCTATAGTATCCATTTGGCTCGTTCTTACATCTTTATATTTTGTCAAGCAGTGGTCTTTTTATCTTCGTCTTGTTCCTCAATGAAAGATTTATTTCTTGCAGCCTCTTTACAGGAGTTTCCTTATGTTCCATTGTGAACTGTCACAACAGTGGCATATGAAATACTCCAACATACTCTATAGTAGCCATTTGGCTCGTTCTTGCATCTTTATATTTTGTCAAGCAACGGTCTTTTTATCTTCGTCTTGTTCCTCAATGAAAGATTTATTTCTTGCAGCCTCTTGGCAGGAGTTTCCTTATGTTCCATTGTGAACTGTCACAACAGTGGCATAATTGTGTGGGTTGTATAATGATTGAATTATAACCTTTAACTCCTTTGGTGCAAGATGGATTGTTGCAAGTTTGCGACTTCTTATATGAAATAGGGGATCATAATGTTTTCCCTTTGGTGTGGTAGCTAGCTAAGTCTGCATTCAATACTTTGAGGAAATTGAGGCATGAATGCTAAATAGTCTACAAATCCAACTTGAGGGATTATACAATTGGAATATTAAAGTATGGTATAATCCTATGAATTCTGTA
>LPNX011011214.1:291406-449808 GCA_001517045.1 Pseudotsuga menziesii
TTGGATTTTAAGTTGGGGTGTTACTTTGGTAGGCATAGACAACTGTTTTAAATCAATGTACACAATTTCTCTCTCTTTCTGATCAACCTACATATGTAGCTATATAAATCAACCATAGCTATCATTCCGCCCAATTGTTTCCCCATCAAGATCTGTGACCGTCACAACTAATGTCGGAGATGTTATATCCCACACACCATATCACCAGAAAGGGAAGATCATGATGAAAGAGTTTGGTATTAACTTTTGTAAAGGAAAAGAGGGCATTTTGAATGCTATAAATATGCCAACGTTGTAAAGGAAAAGAGCGCATTTTCCTCTGCATTGTATAGATGTCATTAAATTGCATTTAAAATGTTATATACCACTGGTTCCTTGAATCACTTAATTGCTTCACTAAATAGTAGAGACAGCTCGCCAACCCGCTACCATTCGATGAAAAGAAGATGGCAAGATGCTCAGTCGCAGACTATATGCTAAAGATTGTTGGAATAAAATGATCAAATCTAGGGTTTGTTTCTACGTGTAAAATGGGCGATAAAAATCATAAAAAAATATCTAGACACCGGGTCGTGATCTTGACCCAGTCATTGTACAGATTCGTATTACTCCCTAAAAGGAATGGTTTGTCTTGTGCTTCTGTCGAGGTCGTAGGTCGTTGCAGCCATGGAGTGGAGAACAAATAGGGCGATGCATGCCCCAAAAGCTACAAGGCCTTGCAACTTTATAGCAGCCATTGCTGATAGACACCAAGGTTGTCATCAGTTTCCTTGTCAAAACCCAACAGAGAAAGATTAATAAAACAAAATATTGCAATGAGAACTATAATCATTCTTGAATCACATTGAGATATAGACTATGAATTGCCTAGAGGTTACGCTCAGAGGAGAGAAAGAAGCCATGAATCCTCATCAATAAAGTTTAACCAGCAACACAGAGAGGTTTCATGTAACTTCAAAAAAATTATCAAAACTTGCCTTACCCTGTATAAAGAGTCGAGCAACAAATTTTAAGCGAGCTAATTCCTTGATAAACAACACCAGAAGAGAGAACCTTAAAGTCATAAAAACAAGAATCTGGGATTGTAGATAAATGAAAGCATCTAAGATTAGTCTAATTATGGTGCATAGATAGGATTGGCATTTTCTCTTGCAGGTCAATGTTCAATTTGCTTTGTGCATTGTGTCCAAACTCCAGTTTGGACCTTGCAAGCGCTATATTAAAAGCAAACACAAAACCCTTTAAAGATACAGACAACCCTCACCACATATACAGAGCGATATTTGAAAAATCTTGTAAGCCCTAACACAACATGTAGAGAAAATAAAAGTAAAGTACTCACCTTAGAAAGGTCTGGCCAAGTATCAAGCCTGAGTTGGGTCACCAGAAAGAGAAGCACGCCTGGACAATCGCTCAACTATTATCAACAGGATCTCCACGATCGCTTGTGTATTTACGAAATCAATGTCACATTGAATTAATGGTCATCTCTCAAGAATTAATGGTGATTTGCCAGGAATTAATGGTGATCTTCCTCTTAGTGACATTTGATGGCGGCCTTGTGAACAACAAATCTACACCAATTAAGGAGAAACCAAAGTAGCAATCATGTGTCAAGAATATTTGTTAGTGCAGGTGGAGAAGCTTTGGCACCTGGTCACATGTCAGTGTTCTTTTTTAATAAATTCCAGGTTAGGCTTGAAAGAAGCTCTCCCTCATGCTTTTATATGGATTAAATAATTGTCAGATTAAACCGACCAAATGTAGCACATGCACAGAAAGCAACATTGCCAGTTGTAATGTACAGATCTTGTATATCTCAAAGAAGAATTAGTTGATTGAAGATGAATAATAGTTATCTTGGGATCAATACTTGTCTTGCATTATTGCATTATTACCCTGCCAGGAAGAAACTCCCAAGAAACCAGCTTTATAACTCTTCGTTAAGAAGTTGCTTGAGAAACCAGACTGTGGTGTATTTATAACATTACTGACATCAGATCGTCGCCGGGTCCTGGGGCACAGGAATCCAGGACAACGTCACCTCCACCAGACCAATAGAAGCCTAAAAAAATACAATTAAAAAATAAACTTAAATCAAAATTGCATTGATTATTGCAAAACCTTAATCTAAACTCTTATGATTTTTTAAATTGTTCCAAATTAATATAGCTGATCGATTCATATATATCCCCTTGTCGGGGACATAACAATAAGGTTTTTCAGAGAATCCACAATGGCCAACATTACGTCTCCTCTCACTTCCATCCACCAACACGCCATCTCCTTCATCATTCTGCCACAACGCTCTTCCTACTCAGTGCTAAGCCCTAAATCCACACTCAACACACAAAAAATTAAAATTTCAAAATTTCAAATATTATAATTAATAATAATAATTATTTTAATATTGTTAAAAATAATAATATTATTAAAAAATTATATATATATATATATATATTATTAAATATAATAATAAGCTTCTTACCTCGGAAGCCAAAAAGTCCTTTGTACAATATCCATGGCATCTTATAGTAAAGAATTCATGAATCTCCTTGAGAAAATCCTTAAGGACATAAATGAAATAAAAAAATCTATTGACGAAACATTTCAAGGAAATGAAGATGATTGTGAAAATTGCGTAGAATAAGCCATCCAAGCTAATGTAAAAGAGGAAGATACAGTAGGCCATTATGTCATCCTCGATGAGAGTAATGGCATCAATCAAGATAATATGCACTGACAAAGATATAACATACCCTAGTAATGAAGAAAATGACAACGAAATATTTGACAAGGAGAAAGATGATCCTGACCAAGATTGTGATAAGAGACAAGCCGATGTTGCTAACAGTAGTGATAATCAATGCATTGACAATAATATCACAATAACAAACACACGAAGGATATATGTCATCACAAGGAATGCTATAAATAACATCAATGAAAACAACTATAATATCTATTAGGCACAAGATAAGACTGGTGTTCTTGTGAGCATTATAAGCACAAAGAAACCATTCAAGAGAACTGACACAAAATATGCTATGAATGCCAAAACAAAAATAGTTAAAACAAACAATCACACAAGTGGCAAAAACGTAACAAAACTTCACTAAGTTTAGACTTAAATGCAAATTCCAAGACAAAAGAATCAAAATGAAGCAATGGTCGTAATCAAAATCGCATGTCTCAAATAATCAGTTTGACATAGAGGCGAGATAAAAGACGACATCATCAAAACTCACCTTTAAGGACAAAGCTTTCTTTAACAGGAAGGCAATGCTATGAATATTTAATTATTTTATTTAAAAAGTAAATTAGGATATTTGAATAGATGTGATCATTAGTAAAGAGTCACTACGAGGCCTATAAAAGCTAGGCTCAACATTCATTGTAATAAACTATTAACATCTTATCAATATTTATAATTATTGAAGATGGAGCATCTTCCCCCTTAGTATCCGGATACAGATTCTCCCTTACACTCGGATACGGTGTAACATTAATCTTGAAATTCTTACCATTTGTTTAGAAAATGTCATTTCATCTTAATGATTGATATTTTAGGAACACCAAGTCACTGAGGAATAAAGTGCTTTGAGGAATAAAGTGTGTTTTGAAGTGTTAGGCAACTCTCACAAAGTCTGAAGTGCAACGTTATCAGATAGAACTTTATATCACCGTGTGATTGTTGGAGGGAGGTTACACTCAAGATGGTATACACCAACATATTAATTTGGATCTAGTTCTCGAATGCCATCAACATGAGGATCGATTCGATGGAAAACAAGATGGTAAGTTTACAGATATGGGAGACCATACCACCTAGCAAGTGTATATCATTAAAGAGAGCTCAACATATCGTAAGTAGAGGGAAGTCATATCATGTCAAATGAAGACTATCAATCCGCAGAAAAAGTAAGATAGAGACCAAAGCATTAAATCTAATCTCACCAGATCTATGAAGAAGTAAATGTTATTACAATTTCCATACATCGTTGATTGCAATGTCTTAGTTACTAGGGTTTCTATTTGTTGTTTGCATGTAACCTAATGTGACGAGCCTTAAGTCTCTGAAACTACTGAACTTAAAATTTTCATGTTTAAAGAACATCATTCTAGTTTTGAAGGAAACCGCACCAATCACTAGTTGAGGGTAAGATGTCAGAAGGTTTGTTGCAATAATTTTCATTTCCTGTAAAGATTGTTCTTTATTCACATGATTGAATGCAAATCAGTAATAAATATTTTGTTCATTTCTATATTTGATTATCTGAATTGGTTGCAAATATGATGCATAAGACAATATGTAGAGGATCAATGATATTTTTTTATTATATATTTTTCGAAATATTAGTATGCTTTAAAAGTTACTTTTCATTTAAATGTCTTTAAAAAAACTGTGATATATTTGTGTTTTTATGCATCAGAGTTACTCTTTTCTCCCGTGGGATAGAATATTAGATTAGAGAGTTTTTTTTTTTTGTAGTTGTTGAATTGTTCTCCTGTAGCTACTAAATTACAATTATATTAGATTGCATTTTGTGTTTAGATTAGCTTGCATTTGAACTGAATTAGGTTTGCATTTAGGAAATTATTAAGATTTAATGATTAAGCCTCCTTTCGAGGAGCAATCATACAATTAGTGTTAATGGGGCCCACATACCTGTCAAAAGCAACTACACTAAACGACTTAGGATATGCTTTAAGAACTTCACTCGAGTTGTTTCTTTTGAGTTAATGAGTGGTTAGTTTTGTCAGTCAACAAATGGTGCTAGAAGGAGGGCTAAGGTAAAAATGAATGGTTAATAATTTTTATTTCAATTTTATAAATTACTCCATTTATCCTTCTGTTTACGGTTTTCCAGTTTTATATCTTAATTCTTCTTAGTCATCATAAATGTTGTAGAAGGCAGGTTAGATGACAAGTTAACCTATTAGGAGTTAGTATTTTCATCATTTTTAAAATTTAATGACTCATGCCCAATCCTCTATTTGGAGATGTGTTTTTGGACAAGCTAACTATAGCAGTCTATTAAATATAGTCGAACTCTTGCCAAAAATAAAATTTGATGGTGAAAGTGAAACATCTGCACTTGAACATGCTTTTCAATTTATCTTAAGACTGTATTCCTAATGATATTATTCATGAAGGTGTCATATGCAAGTTATTCACTCTTACTTTCGAGGACCGAGTCAAGCAATGGTATGAAACTTTGTCGATCGCTTCCATTCATAACTTAGAAAAAATTGTAGATGAGTTTCTATCTACTTTTAATAATTTTGATTATGATAAATTATTTGAAGAACTGAATAATATCACGAGAGAACATAATGAATCATTCAATGAATTTTCTACTAGGTTTTTACATCTTTGTTGTAGATTTCCTTTGATAGACATACAT
The DNA here is from genome assembly GCA_001517045.1 of Pseudotsuga menziesii. NCBI lineage: Eukaryota > Viridiplantae > Streptophyta > Pinopsida > Pinales > Pinaceae > Pseudotsuga > Pseudotsuga menziesii. The sequence continues at coordinate 296,815 of LPNX011011214.1, forward strand.
TCTATTAGTGAATGGTTTCAACATCATAGTTCTCTTTCCAATGAGAAGGATCAATCAATTTTTAATCAATCTCAATCATGTACTAACACTTATTCACAGGTTGATTTAGATAAATATTTAGAAGTTGTAGGGAGCCAACATTGTTTGACAACTTTTTTCACTTTGATAAATCAAAAGGAACATAATACTTTAGAAGATGTAAATGTGACTTCTGACTGACCTGATGGTGTAATATATTCTTTAAAAGAGAAGGTGAGTTTAATTAAAGAAAGAAAGTTGTCACACCCTTCAAAATACTACAACTACTTCACGAATGAAAGAAATCAAATCTGAAATTTATGTTAAAATTTTGTAACGATCTTCTCCTAATTTAGTTGAAGAGATTCAAAACCAACTTCTAGGAGATTCCATCATTAACTATTCTATAGACTCTCCATTAATTCTTGAATCTCTTCATTTTTGAAAACTCTAGTGATTTCCTCTCACGTTTACATCTTCGCAATGAACATAATTATAATTTGCATAACAAATACACATTCAAAATCAAACATGGATATTATAATAGAAGAACATTCTTCTTTTAAATAGGCTGCTTTATTAAGAGATGCTTTTCATCCCCTTTCACCATCCACTTATTTTTCATTGTACCTTGATATGTTTGATAGTTGCGCTTCTCATATGATTGTTTCGGGTCCTTTAGAATTTCAGCATGTTTGGCCATACTCTAACAAGGTGCAAGATGATAATAACTTATTTTTAGGGGATGAAAAGAATGAAACTTCTTCTTGTTTATTTTCTTGTCAATCTTTTACATGGGAATAAAAAAATGCTATGGAGAACATATTTTTGAAAGTGTTTCTTATTAAGTCAACTCCACTTATGATCAATGAAGAACCTTCTTGTTTAAATGATAAACTAAGTGAGATTGAAAGCTTTAATAAAACTAATCATGTTAATGGTTATCACTCTTTTAATAACAACATGCTTAATATGATGAGGGATGATAGTTGATACACATTACTTGATTCAAGTCACTTATTACATGAAAGAATTCAGTTTAAACCATTGATTATGTTAGATTCTGATTCCTTGGGTACAATCTCTAAAGCAAACAATTGCATTCATAACTATCATCATGCATCTATAGATTTGTCCCAATATGTTCATATTAGTCATTCTACATTTTATGTCAGGATTGCATATTGGCTTGAGGATTCTTAACTCAAGAAATTTTCGATGAATGGTAGCCATGATTTCTCTATTTATGGATAGATTTTCAAGTGGTAACCACAACGCGTTTCTTTTAATCTTTCTTTAAATGACATTTTATTTTCGGTTACTAATTGGAATTGGCGTTGTCCTTGCAGGATTACAAGTGCTTTGATGGCTTCACTGTTTTTTTTTACTTTAATTTTATTGTACATATTTAATTTAGGTCAAAGTAGGATAGTTCAGTAGTAGTGTATAGTACTAAGGTTTGCTAGTGAGTTAATTAGTTTTGTTTTGTTTCTTTAACAAGTAGATTACTTTTCTTTTAATCACTTAAATAAACAATTATGAAGATATGCAACAATATCAAGCCAAATGTAAGCCATTAACAAGATATGTTTTGGGAAGTTCATTTTAATGTCCTTTTCTCTTCTTTTTTATACTCTTCTTCATAATTACCCTTAAACATTTCATTTTAAATCACATCTTTAGTTTTTTATTATTACAAGTTGATTATGAAATGTTTTTATTTTGTTGAAGTCATGAAGCAAGAATATTTCTAGAATGAAAAAATGAGAAATAACGTACAATCTCTAATTGTCATTCTTTCAATCTCTCTCAACATAATTTGATCAAATGTGGGTCTCACATGTCTTAAATTGATGTTATAATTGTATATTAGTTTAGGATTTATTTTTAGCATTTTCCAAATCTTAGTTATTTTCTTTTAATTAAAACCCTGATTTGCGCAATATCTCATTCATTGGTAAAACTATTTTTTCTACCACAATCTTAATTTGAAAGGAAGAACAAAATTTTATGCAAACAATTGAAAGACCATACAAGGAGTGGAAGTGTTGAAACTTAATAGGATTATTAATCCTCCCTTGTCCAAATTTGGTCATATGTTTAAATCAAGAGTCATGTCTAAATCGGGAGTCCATCCAGTCTATTTTTAGTCACTAGCACTATTGGGTCCACTTGGCCTAATTGGGGCACATGTTTCAGTTACTAAAGTGTGGGGAACACTAATTGAGGCCTACTGCCACTGATTGCACTTGCATGCATCAGTTTAGGAGCCTCATAGACCAATCCCTACAATTTAGGAGCCACTAGGAGTGCCGAAACCAACCAAGGTCAGTTCAGTTAAGTTGGTGACTAGTCAAGCTAAGTTAGGCATCAGTTACATTCACTTCTAGTCCTCTACATTCAATTAGCATTAGGTTTGCATGGCTGCATGTAGGAGGGGCGCATTTCTCACCTACCACAGTTAGTTAGCCTTAGTCAACACTGAATGTAACACTTGAGTTGTGTTTTAGAACTTCGATGAACTTCAGTTATGGTTTAGAAAAGGTCAGCTAACTATTGAGTCCTCCGACAGTGATTTAGACAAGGTCTTAGTTACCTACAGTCAAGTAGAGTCTAATCAATTTGAATTTCGTCATGTGGATTCAAATTGCATGTGGCTATTTAAGCCATTGTACTTCATTGTAATTATTATCTAATTACTCTTTGATTAATGAAAAGCATTCACAGCTGCAAGCCATTTTTGCACTGTTTCATTCTTCAATAACTGAGTAAATTGTGTGATCTATCTTGTGAGTTGTGTGTTTGTCCACAGATCTATGTGATTATGAAGATATGCAGCAATATCAAGCCAAATTTAAGCCATTAACAAGATATGTTTTGGGAAGTTCATTTTAATGTCCTTTTCTCTTCTTTTTTTATACTCTTCTTCATAATTACCCTTAAACATTTCATTTTAAATCACATCTTTAGTTTTTTATTATTACAAGTTGATTATGAAATATTTTTAGTTTGCTGAAGTCATGAAGCAAGAATATTTCTAGAATGAAAAAATGAGAAATAACGTAATCTCTAATTGTCATTCTTTCAATCTCTCTCAACATAATTTGATCAAATGTGGGTCTCACATGTCTTAAATTGATGTTATAATTGTATATTAGTTTAGGATTTATTTTTAGCATTTTCCAAATATTAGTTATTTTCTTTTAAATAAAAGCCTGATTTGCGCAACATCTCATTCAATGGTAAAAGTATTTTTTCTACCACAATCTTAATTTGAAAGGAAGAACAAACTTTTATGCAAACAATTGAAAGACCATACAAGGAGTGGAAGTGCTGAAACTTGATATCAATGATGGACTAATTAAAAATTTCTCACAAAATCATTGTATATGTATCTTCATGTCTGTTGATGTGCATATCATGTTCATATCTTTTTTTTTCCATTTTCATCCAACCTTTGACAAACTTGCCAAGTTTCATCCTTTGCATCATTATGTTGTGCTTTGGTCGATCTTTAGAGATTTGTCATAATGCATGTCTTCATGTTATGATTTTTACACCATTATGTTCAGTTATTCTCATGGAATGTGACCATATATTGTTTCCAAGTTCTGAGTCCTTTTGACCCTCTTGGTAGTCAATTAAAGTTTCAACAAATACGAGTCTTTTCTCATTATCAACTAAAATTTGTCTATTATGTTTCCATTATCCATGAGAATTTGATTCTTCCTTTTCTTTTTTACTTGTGATATATTTGTATACACACTTTTCCTTGCTAAGATTTTGCTATATTAAGGGCTTATCTTAGGTTAATCTGTACACATGTTTAGTTCATTTTTTATTAGTAAAATTTTTGTTCTTTTCTTTAGTTTTTTGTTTTATTTTTTCACACTTTCAAGTTGGAATCCTAGTCATTATGAGTTTTTCAATTTAGATTGTCCATTTGAAACTTTTCTATTTGTGTTTCGAAAAAATAAAAGAGTTTGCGCTTCTCGATAATTGGATGATAACACCTAGGTAATATTTTCATTCATGTCTACAACTAAAGTCATGCACCTAATTATCTGTACCAAGTTTCATGTGACTTGCAAATGTGAAATTTCTGTTTGTGGAGGAACTCCTTTGTTTGCATGATTTTATCTTTATAACACTAACACACTTTTTCGCTTCAAGTTTCTTACAATTACTTCTTTCCTGTCCCATCCACCTCATACTAAAGCTTATGCTTTGAGTGGTTGATAGAAGGAAGACTTTGAGTTGATTTTTGTAAGTGCGTAATTTTCCAAGCAAATCAAAACCACTCTTGTATCACCTCATTTACCTAAGCACCTAAATTGCATATGCAATTATCTATATTCAAATCTTAAAGGTGCAACTTCAATAAATGGAAGTTGGAAGCACTAATTAGTATGGAAACTACAAGCAAACCCATTGGGGTTATGGATGCTTGCTAGCAGCAGGGCCATGCATGTTGACCTCAGCGTGTGGAGTCTCTCTGCTCTCGGGCTCTTGGGGGCAGACTGGATTACTGTCAGCTGTGGAAGAAATATTGGATTGCTTGGGTAAATGAAAATTGGAAACCGCTCATATCTTATGTGCCCACCATCAGTTTGCTTGCTAGAGGCTGGATTGTCTTCGTTTTCCTGGAGGATGCACATGCCACGACTGTGTTGAATTCGATATGGAGGATTGGGGAGGGTTCTTTGGTTCTCAGTCGATGACATGCTCATTTTGACCCTTTGAGGGAGCATATAAAGAAGAGGCACTTATGGGTTTTGCTGCCTTCACTACCTTTCCCTCTGTGGATCCGTAGCATGTTGGAAGGCATTGCCAACACTATGGGTCGGTTTGTTGCAGTGGAGGAAAATTTTATGCTCACCTACGACAAGAGGATGGCGAAAATATTGGTGGAAATTGACATATCTGAAGGTCTCTGGGCGGAAGTGGAGATTCTTTGCCAAGAACGCTTGTTCTCACAACGGTTGGATTATCTCAACATCCCTTTCCAATGCAGTCAATGTAGGGATGTGGGTCATTTGAGAAGACAATGTTCGCTCTTGCTTTAGGGTGTGGTCATCTCGAGCTCAAATCTCTCTCCACCGGTGAGTCGACCTTCTTCTTCCTGCATGAGGACAACTTCTCATAGCCCCCCCATAACGAAGCGTGCTCCTTCGTCTAAAGGTATTTATTCTAATGCCTGCTCTGTTTTTAAGGATGCTTCTGACCAGGACATAATTTTATTGGACTCCTTGGAGAATGGTGCCTCTCTCTCTACCACTCCTGTGGGGCTTACATCTATGGCTCCCATTGCAGCTCTGTTTCCGGGCTCCCTCCCTGTCTGTAATGTTGATTCACCGCCCCATCAACCCTCTCCACCACCTTTTCATGATGTTGCTCCCTCTTCCTCTACTGAACCATCTTCTCTTTTTACAGACTCCGATTCCCCCCCCTGGTAGGCTCGGGTCCTCCGGTCAGCACCTCCCCTCCGCACAGTTCGGTTCAATCTCCCTCCTTTACTATTCCCTCTCTTCAAAAAACACTAGAGATATTCTTTGCGAAAACTCCTCTTTCACCCTCAGTCCTACCACTGGACTCCATTCGTTTTGAAAACGTTACCATCAGAAAGAAGAAAAAATCCCCTCAGTTGGCTTCGGACTCGGACTTGACCTCAGGCTCCATTTCGTATACTCCTTTGTCCACTAGGTTAAAAAATGTGGTGAGGCATCTGCCGGTTACCTCGTCTCGGGTCCTTAGAGCGCAGTCACCCGATACCAGCGTTTCGTGATGAAAATCCTCACTTTAAATGTTCGGGGCCTAGGGGGCTTGACTAAACAAAAGAGCCTCCACCGTCTTTTTGTCTCTGCTGCACCTGATATCATCCTATTCCAGGAAACTATGAACAACACGTACCCTGCTCTGTTAGCGTTCTCTAAACTCTGTCCAGGGTGGGAATTTTGTGCTATTAGCTCAAAGGATCTCTCGGGAGGTCTTCTCTCAGGCTGGAATCCCCTTAAATTTAGATGCAAAGCCTATCAGACTTTGGTGGGCATACTTCTTGAAGCTCATTTTAGGGGTTCTCATATTCCCCTCTCCATTATAAACTGTTACGGCCCTTACTTGCATCGTGATGCATTTTGGAATGAAGCTACAAGGGGTGGCCTCCTTGCTCCCCCAAATCTTATTCTCGTAGGGTATTTAAATCTCACTTTGAATGATTTTGAATTCTGGGGTAGCAAGGCTCATCTTGATCCTCTTGGACCCTTCTTCACTCATCTCTTCTCTAATTTTAAGCAGGTGGATGTTGCTCCACTGTCTGTTGGACCTACCTGGCATAATGGGAGGTTAGGGGAGGAGGGCATAAGCAAAATACTGGACCATTTTTTACTCTCCTCGAATCTTATTGAGCTCCTCCCAAGACACAGAGTTTGGTCTTTACCTTCTGTGATCTTTGATCACTACCTTGTCCTCCTGGAACGGAAGGAAGAGCTTGCCTCTTCTTACCTCCCTTTCAAGTTCAATCACTCCTGGCTGTCTGATGACGCTTTTGTCAACCCGGTAAGAGATGAATGGCCCACTCTGGCATAAGGAGACCATCTTCCTGCAATGGAAGGTGTTTTAAAGAAGCTTCGCTTATTAAAAAGAAAGGTAAAAAGTTGGACTTACGAAAAGACCCTGGCTATGAAAGAGAAGATACTGCACATTGAAGAAGAAATCCATAATATTCTGGGATCCTCGGATTCTGGTTTACTTGGTACTCATGAAAATCTCAAGCTCTCGGCTTTGAAAGAGGAGTTAAAGGTGTTGTTAGATCATGAACTCCGATCTGCCAAGTTACAAAGTAGATTGACCTGGGCATCTCTAGGGGATGCCAATACTAAATTTTTCCACTCAGTTGCATCTTCCTATAAGAATCAAAATGCCATCTGGGGCTTGCAGGATGATAGGGGGACTTTGATAGAGGATGACAAAGGTCTAAAAGCCCTGGGTGTCAGGTATTTCTTGAATATTTTCAAAGATGATGGTCTGACAAACATTGAAGCGCAGCTAAAGGTGATTCGATTATTTCCCTCCTTCTTAGAACAACAAGAGGATTTGGAGAGCTTCTCACGACAGATCTCTAAGGAGGAAGTAGAGATGGCTTTAAAGTATTTTAAGAAGGATAAATCTCTGAGTCTTGATGGATGGTTAGTAGAGTTTTTCTTGGCTTTCCTTGACCTTCTAGGGAATGATCTCCTAAATTTGGTTGAATCCTCCATATTGGATGGCAGAGTTTTACCCTCCCTGAACTCTACATTCATTGCACTCATCCCAAAGAAAGAGAAACCCCTTACCTTTGAAGACTTTAGACCCATCTCTATTTGTAATCTTGTTTATAAACTTATCTCTAAAATTGTTTCTTTACGCCTGAAGCCCTATTTGGATAAGTTCATATCCCCACAACAATTTGGCTTCTTGAAAAATAGACTAATTACTGAGCCTATAGCCATTACTCAAGAAGTTTTACACTCTGTCAAGACCAAAAACAAATGTGCTCTCATCCTCAAGCTGGATCTGTCAAAAGCATTTGACATGGTGAACTGGTCTTATTTAAGACTCATCCTTCTGCAAATTGGTGTCCCCCTGATGGGTGTTAACTGGATAATGGGTTGTTTAACTTCTGCAAACTTTTCTCTGCTTGTCAATGGCACCCCCTCCAGTTTCTTCACGGCCTCTAGGGGTATTAGACAGGGCTGCTCGTTGTCTCCCCTATTGTTTATATTGGTCATAGAGGGGCTAAGTCTCTTAATAAAGGATGCTTGGAACAATGGGAAGATCAGGGGCATAAAAATTTCTTCCCAGCTCTCTTTTACCCACTTGCTGTTTGTTGATGATGTGATACTTTTTGGTACTGGCACTTTCAAGGAGTGGGTAGCCTTCAAATTTATCTTGGATACTTTCTGCGCTGCTTCAAGTATGAGTATAAATATGGACAAATCTTGTTTTTTGTTCAACAATGTGGATGAGGGGTTATTGAACAAAATCTATAGCTCTCTCTCATTTAAATATGAACACATCTCCCTGGGTTTTAAATACCTAGGCTTCTTCATTAAGCCCCTCGGATATAGGGTGAAATATTGGCACTGGCTTATAAATTTTTTTGAAAGACGCATCCAGCACCGGACCCTCCGTCTACTATCCCTTGGGGGTAGACTCGTCTTAATTAAAGCTATTCTCTCAAGTTTATTGGTGTATTGGATGGCTTTGATCCCTATCCCCATTTCAATTCTGGACAAGCTCAGGTCTCTGATATTTTCTTTTTTATGGGGATCATCAGCAATTAAGAGAAAATATCACTCAGTGGATTCGCAGTCCCTTTCAAAACCGACCTCTTTGGGTGGCTAGGGCATCAAACATCTAGGCTGGTTCAACCTCTCATTACGTTTGAAGAGTTTTTGGTTGGCACTTAATGGGAATGGGATCTGGCACAAGTTATTGTATGTGAAATACCTTAGAAATCTCTCAGCGGTATCCTAGATTTGTCAAAAATCTTTCGCTGCAAACATTGTCTCTGTGATCTGGAAAGGTTTTTTGCATACTTTGTCCTGGGTTGGATGTGGACTTGCCGGGCAAGTAGGGAATGGAGAAGATATTCATGTTGGTATTGATCTGATTATGGGCACATAAGAGCTTTTGTTCCTTCCTCAGGATCTTCGTGACTATCTAGACGATTATGGCATTGTCACTTTGGCACAAGCTCGCAATTTCACTCTTGGGGCAAAGAGTTACTGGTTTTCGGTTGAAGATATGGAAATGGGAGGAGAATGGGGGCTCTCGTGGAACAAATTTATCACTGGACTTGAATATGGTAGAATTATATTGAATCATCATAAAGACTCATTAATCTGGACATATAATAGGTATGCTGGTGATATTTCTGCAGCTATGGGGTATGAGCTTATTGTTCATCATTTTCATGAACCCTCCTCGGATCATTCTAAAGTGCTAGACATACTTTGGACTTTTAACATACCTACAAAGATCTGATGTTTCATTTGGTTAGTGGTTATGAACCGTGTACTAACTTGGGATAATCTGCAAAGGAGAGGTTGGAAAGGTCCCGGTATTTGTACTCTTTGCAGGCTGAATGAAGACTTAGTCCAACACCTGTTCTTAGACTGCACTGTGTCCAACAGGGTTTTCAATGTTTTTTGCGAGCAGTCGGACCTGCCTTACTTTAAAAACTGCTCTGTCAGGACCTTTCTTGAACTTTGGTACAAGAACTCATTGGCTCACTCGGCCTGAAGCTATCTGCCCCTCTTCATTTTCTGGAGCTTGTGGAAAATGAGAAACAGTTGCTTATTTGAAAATAAGATGTTATCTTTTTCAAATATCATTCATCAGGTGAAAGCTCTCAGATTACTTTATCCTGTTCCAAAACAAAAGCACAAGTTCAGAAATATTGGTCCCAGTCCTCAGATCTTGTATCCTTGTGGTTTTTTTGACGGGGTAGCTGCTGATGACCTTGGAGGAGCAGGCTTTGTGCTGCACCTGAGTGACTCTCATTTCCTTTGTTTCTCACTTGGTTGTGGCAAAAGCACAAACACAAGAGCAAAACTCCTTGCTCTATGGGCCCTTCTAGCTATGTCTAAGCTTTTGGGGATCCCTCTTCAAACCATCTATGGTGACTCTCTAGTCATTATCAACTGGGATAACAGGATATCTTCTCTGGACTCACCCAGTCTGAAACATTGGTGCGAGGATATCAGATCTCTAATTCAAAATTTATCTCCTTTGTCTATTAATCATATATATCGCGAGCATAATCAACAGGCTGACTGTCTCTCAAAGAAGGCTCTTGTGTTGGATCCGGGTATTGGGAACTTCTCAGAAACTATGGAAGGTATGATCTCTGATCATGGAAATTTTCAGCTTTTTTTGGCACGAGTTTATATTTATCATGAAAGACTGGATCCCGTGCCATTTGAGATGAGACTATCAGCATTCTGATCATGCTCAGGGATTTATAAGATTGATTGTCAAATCTCTCGGTCTCAGAGATCAGATTTTGTTGGAACTGTCTTATGGTTTTTTGATAAGAGTTTGAATCCTTGTGACTCTTTGGAACTATCTCATAGTCATATGTTGAGTATCTGGTCCTTTTTGTCTTTCCTGTACATGTTTCATGTCAGTATGATAAAAAGTGAGGAACTTATGGTGAGTAGAGGGATCTCCTTTGGCTTATTTCCAGCTGGGAAGCCTGTTTAGAAGGGCTGTCATGTATACGATGTCCTTTGATTCTCTCCGAATAACAAGGTCTGGCATTTTTTCTGCTGAATTTTTTTTTTTTTTTGAATATTTAATGATCTTCTATTTGATTTTGCGTGTCTTTACGATATGATGTATATACTTCAATCATTAAAGTTTGTTTGATCTCATGTTTTATAAAGATTTCTTTATTTTATCTATTTATTTCTAACACAAATTAATAATTACTTTTTAAGATTTTAAATTCTAAAATTTGCAATAAGATTTTTTCTGCCTACATTGATCATGGATTAAATAAACTTTTTTTAAACTTTATATATTTATATTCATTTTTCCTTTTTACTTATTTATATTTAATTTCCCCTTTTACAATATTGTAAATAACAAGATTTTTCGAATTAGCCATATGACCTACTCTTTAACTAAGGAGACACATTTACAACTTTAAATGTACTCAAAAGACAAATCTACACGTAAATCATAAGCATGTGAATAAATAGTAATTTTCAAGCTTATATTTTAGTTAAAATAATTTTTCAAGATAGAACATGTAATTTTGTATTCTCACTAGGACAACTAAGAATTAAAATAGGTAATGAACATTGTATTGGAATTATATGATATATTAGGTATGCTTTATTCTCTCAACTCCTTTGATGGCATTATATTTTGAAATTCTTATTAGTTTTCATAAAATGAGATTTGATCTATTCTCTTAACTTTTTTGATGGCATTATTTTTGAAATTCTTATCAGTTTTCATAAAATGAGATTTGATTCAACATGTTGGTGATTGATATTTAAGGAATACCAAGTTATTGAGGAATAATGTGTTGAATATTGGTAATTTTGGAAGAAAATTCAAGTTTGTAAACTACTATGGAAAGGATTGTAGCACTGCATAACCACAAGTCCGTGAAGGAAGGAGAAAACCTTCATGCCTCCAGCAGAATTGCAGAGAAGAGTAAACGCACAAAAGAATTTATTGAAGATACTCACATAGGGAAGAAGTGGAGATTGTTATGCAAACGATGAAGGAATTTGCTACAAAATTCATTGGGGCAAGGCGATTTGTTTTTACAAAGAAGGTGCACTACCAGATAAATGTTCAAACTAACATTGATTACCACATTACCAACCCAACAAGGTGCAAAGAAGAAATCCACTCATCATTTGATTCAACTCACTAATAGAGAAAAAATGTCGTAAGTTCCCCGATATCATTGGATCTAATCACTGGTGGCATTTAAATCAATGTGATTATTGAAGGAAGTTTGTTACCAATAATTTTATAGTCTATATAAGGAGAAGGGATTGCTTATTAAAAGGGGGGAGTCTCCACAAAGTAGTTAGAATTTTGTTTTTTGAAAACACTATTCCTTTATGTAATATTTCCAGTTCAAAGAGAGGAGGAGGGGTTGTTGCAAGTGTTCTTTGGATATTAATGAAGCTTTGCAATACTTTTATGAAGGAGGAATTGAAACCAGAGATCGTTGTTGCAATTAATTTTCATTTCATGTAAAGATTGTTCTTTATTCACATGATTGAATGCTGATTGGTAATAAATATTTTGTTCATTTCTAGATTTGATTATCTGAATTGGTTGCAAATATGATGCATGAGACAATGTGTAGAATATCAATGATAATTTCTTATTATACGTATTTCAAAATATTGATGTGCTTTAAACGTTACTTTTCATTTAAACATCTTTAAATGAACTATGATATAATTGTTTTCTTAAGCACCATATTCACTTCAGCCAATCTGAAGATTCCTTTATTAATCAGCCAACTCTTAATCTCACTAATAGAAATATCAGAATTTAAGGGAGCATGTCCATTAATTTTGTCATCCCATAGAAAGGTTGATTGCCATTGCCTAAAATTCGATAAAGATGCTGAACAAAAAATTCAAGACCTTTCCTACATAAATTCCAGGTAATAGAACCTTTAGGGGTATTTTCCATTTGAAGATTTCTTAGAGTTCCTCCATGAAGGTATTTTTTCCAGAAAATATGACTCATCGGATTTTTTTTGTTAGAAAACAGCCGCCGTAGCAATTTGCCTCCCATTGCTATATTAGACAGTCTTGGGTGTTTGATTTGCAATCCTCCTTCAAGAACAGATATTTTTACACTTTCCCATTTAACCAGATGCATGCGATTCTGATTTCTTTTTCCACCTTTCCAGAGGAAGTCTCTGATCAATTTGGATATTTGTTCCATAATCAATTTTGGTTCCAGGAGAAGAGAAGATTGGTAAATAGGAAGAGATGAGAGAATTGACTTGATCAATATAACCTTTCCTACCTTCACAAGACAGTGACAACCCCACGAAACAATCTTTTCTTTAATATTGCTAATGATTTCCAGCCAGAGAGAAGGGTTATTTTGTCCCAAAGTTAATGGAAGACCCAAATATTTGACCTTGTCATAAGAAGCATATCCTTCAAAACCCAAAATCTAAGAATTTTTTTTTAACTTTTAATTGATCTACATTCCATCCGAACACTGCACTCTTTCGGTTGCTGATGAGTGCCGCTAAAATAATATAGAATTGATGCATAATTTTTGAAAAAACTCTTTCCATTTTTAATGAATCCCCTCCCAAGAGAAAAGTATCATTCGTAAAGAGGGCATGGTTGATAGCTTCAACTCCTACTGCTGAAGTTATGCCTAGAATGATCCCATCATTTTTTCCTGCTGTTAGCTTTCTGCTTAAAGAATCAGCCATAAGAATGTACAAAAATGGCGACAGAGGACAACCCTGATGAAGACCCCTGGTAGCTTGAAATAAATTTGCTAGTCTCCCATTTACTAATGGCGTTATCCAAGGTTTGATAATGCAAGCTTTTATCAAATTTATAAAGAATGGAGAACTGAGTAGAGATAGGAAAGCTTTGCCCTGTCAAATGCATTTTCTATATCTAGTTTGATAAACATGCCAACCTTTTCCTTCCAATGAAAGCTAGAATGCAAAGCTTCCTGGACTTGAATCACATTGTCCAAAAGAAGCATTGCAAACCCACCTTGAAGAGGGGAAATCAATTTCCCAAGCAGAGGTTTAAGTCTGTTGGCTAATAGTTTAGAAAATATTTTATAAGAAGCATTGCAAAGTGAAATAGGTCTGAATCGATCAAAATAAGAAGGATTATCTTCTTTAGGAATGAAATCAAGAAAAGTGGAGTTTGTGCAACCACCCACTTTGGATTTAACCTGGAATGCTTTTATCATCCAGAGTAAATCTTTCCTAATTACTATCCAACAAACTTGATAAAAAATGAAAGGAGAAACCATCAGGGCATGGGCCTTTATCCGGCTCCATGGACTAGATAACATCAATAATTTCTTGCTTCGAAAAAGGCTTCATTAACTCATCATTTTCTTCCTCGCTCACCAAACAAGGAATGTTGGACAAAAAATCAGAGGTTAAATCTGAGTCAGAGGAACCATCTTCCCTATATAGGTTTTGAAAATGAATTTCAACTATTTGTTAAATTTGAGAAATTCCTTTAACCAATTCAGCAGATAGGGAGGAGATTTCCAAGATATGATTTTGAGAAATTCTGACTCTACACTCCTTGTGGAAGAAAGAGGTATTCTGATCTCCAACTTTCATCCAAGTACTATGTGACTTTAATCTACAATATTCTTCTTCTCGCCTGAAATATTGAAAAGAATTGAACTGAGATTTTTTCTGTTTTTCTAGCAAGGAAGGTGTAATTTTTTATTCTTCCATTTCCAATTGGATTTTCTCCAATTTATCCAAGGATTCTTTCCTTTCACTGATTGGATTTTTTTGAGTGAGTTTAACCCAGTCCTTTAATGCAGCTTTGGTATTTTGAGCTTCCTCTCCCAAACAAAGTTCAAAGATGCAACAACTGGAAGTTCCCATGCCATAGTTACAGTACTCATAAAACCATCTTTGTCTTTCCACAGTGGATTCAACCGGAATGGAATGGGGCCAAGGTCCTCTTCATCGTCGATCTGCAACAAAATCAGCTTATGGTCTGAGGTAATCTTAGGAAAGATACTGGAGGAAATAATTTTTTTATCCAACAACAGAGAACTCTGCACTAGAAATCGATCCAATATGGCAGATATTTTTGCTGCTCCAGTTCTGTTATTTGTCCACATGAACCTTCCTCTTTTTGGCTTAAAATCGATCAGCTCCCACGTTAATATGATATTATCCACCGATTTCAGCATGGGATATCTCCCATAAACACCTCATGATTTCTCTTTAGCATTTATTATAATATGTAAGTCACTATCCATGATTATGTTTGAAAAAGAGTTAGCAGCAAGAAAGGTTGTCAGTGCGCTCCAACAGTCTCTTTTTTCCTAGGAGTTGACAAACATGTAAAGGTTAAAAAGGCCAAACGATTTTTGACTAGGAGTGTGCCGAAGTTCTGAAAAGATCCAATGCTGGGATGTGTGAGATTGTTCCAAAGAATTGTTTTTTGTCCATAAGGTAGCAATTCCAACAGCAGTGCCTCTGACACTCACAACCTTCCCAACATTCGTTTTCCATTTCATACTGCTTATGGATAGAAGACTATCCTCATCGATTTTTGTCTCTTGGAGCATAAGAATGCTTGGAGAAGCCATTCTTATAAGATCATTAACAGCTTCAACTTTCAAATAATTGCCAAGCCCTCTGCAATTCCAAGAGACGAAGTTCATTATTTGACGGAATGGGGAGGGCCTCCTTTTGAAGGTCTGGCCCGAGTATTCTTGCTGATTGACATCTCTATAGTGGCTTGGATTCCTTGCATCTTAAGACACTTGACTTCTTTCTCTCGAACCGTCTTATGATATTTTCACCCTTTTTTGGAGGACCTCTCAAGGGGATCTTCATCGGATGAGCCATAATTGTCCATATGTTTCTTTTTTTTGCCATTTCTACATATGTGGGAGAATGTCCTTCCATAGGAGTGCTGATATGTGGCTCAATAGGACCTTTGGATTCTTCACTTGTCTGATTTTGAGGTGGAGGGAATTCTCCCTCTTCAAGCATTGAGAGCACTTGTTCTTTTGGGATGCTCAAAACTTCAAAATTGTTTTGAGATGATATTTCCTTCATTACTGCTCCATTTTCTTTCTGTTTCTACCCAGAGGGATTGTTGCCCATCCCCACTTCTCCTCTTTTTCCCTTAGATTTGTTTCCTTGCTTTGTTGAAGTAGTTTTTTTGAACTTGAGTCCATTGATCTCCCTTTTCTTTGACAACTTCTTCCTCAATTTTTTTCTTACAAGATCTAAAAAAATGCTCATAACCATGACAAAATTTGCACTTAAAAGGCAATTGCTCATAATCTAGCTCTTGCACGTGAGACCAATCTGCTACTGTCATATTAATAGCTTCAGGAAGCCCTACATCCAAGTCCACTTTGACACATATTCTGGCACAAGTATATTGATCTCTTCTTTCAACCCTATCAATATATTTCCCCAAAGTGTTTCCTATAGCTTCTAGAGATCCTGAATTCCAACAATGGGGAGGAAGATGCAGAAACCTAACCCAAACAGGAACAACAGAAGGGACATCTTGATTTGGATCAAAGTCTGGACTCCACTTGTTGAGGTAGATCCCTTGAGGATTGATGAAATATGGCCCGTTTCTAAATATTAAATCTCTATCAGCTGAGTTTTAAAAAAGAAAGAGATAATATCCCTTACCTATGAAATTGTTGTAGATACCTTATGAGATGAGAGGTTTCCAATTCCTTTGTACCCACCCTTCGATTGCCTTTGGGGATGGCTAAAGCCTAGTGAACTAACCAACGAGGCCCCGATCATCAATATGTAGGGTTGTTCGGCATGGTTGATCCACTGGAATATATACCATAGGAATATTGTCAAGCTTCTTAACGAAAGACTACTGGTTCTGGGTGACTTTTCGCTTACTTCCTGAAGCTACCAGTCTCCATCCTCCATGACCTGAAAACAGAGACGCAGGAGAACTCAAGTACTGCCACCAAGAAAAGAGAAGACTTTTCAAGAAGCAATAGTAGCCCTGCAATCGATTAAAAGATCTTCTAGAGAAAGACCTCTTTGACACAGTAGAGGAGTAAAGAATCTTCTTGTTGATTCTACTCCCCTCGAATTGGAAGGAAATCAACGTAGATAGTCATAGAAGGAGAGCACAAACACACCCTCCACCAACAGTGAGAAATTTTCTCCAAAGATCGAGTCACCAGGCAAGCGATCTTGGATCAAAAACCAAGAGACAGGCTCTCTGCGTTCCCAAATGCTAAAACAACCAATGATAAGAGAACGATCGACTTAGGATCAAGAAAGAATCCATAGAGGCATCTCCACCGAAGCCAAACTCTAGAACCACAACAACAGGATGCCGAATCCTCCAAAACTCTAAGAGTTGAAGGTCGAAGAAGCTTGAATATTCTTGGAGCGAAAATTCAACAATTCAACAATTAACAACAATTCATGGATCACCTCAACATAGAATTTGACAAAGTGTTATCACTTGGATTTTTATCCTTTGGTTGTGGAAGGATAATTTCAAGGTATCCTTATGAACCAATCTTTAGGAGGAAAGTTGGCTTCTTTCCTACCAGAGAGGGATCTCTCAATAAATAAATACAAAGGCCAGATATATCTTTTAGAGAAACAAGTTTAATAGTTGTGATGGGTGAAAAATGTGGATATCATTGGGCATGGAGTAAAAACATGAGTTACAATAAATGATAGTGCTTTGCAATGGTATTCTTTACAGAGGCATGATAATTACTCTTTTACATTCAATTTCTTGATTGTCTAGTGGTAGAGAGGAAAAATGAACAGTCCATTAACATGGGCATAAAAAATATGAATCCAATATTAGCTTTAGAGGAAAATTGTTTATGGATATTTGAAATCAAATAACGAGAGCATATGATTATGAATTTTGATTCAATATACACTTGTTCAAGCATGAAAGACAACAGAATGGAAAGGAATAATAGGAAACAAATTCACAAAAAGAAAAGATAATACAAACTGTAAAAAGAACAACACGATAATATTTGGTAGGAAAACTTGCTTGGATATGTAATTTTTTATTAATCTTGAAGGCTCTCTTACAAAATTATTTTTTCTCATGGGTTCCAAACCTCATTACATTACAAAATCATGCTTTTATACATCAAGATTTTCTCCCCGAGTTGATAACTACCTACATTCTAAAAATAGGCATTTGTAACTTCATGATTACATTTGTCCCATAACTTAACAAACTAATCTCCTTAACTATTTAGAAAATCTTTAACTTTATTCTAAAATAATCCTTGTCATCCTTGTAGCTCAGTCTTTGAAATGAAATTCTTCATTGATGCAATTTTTATTTCATTTTTCCAAATTTCTCTACAGTCTTCCACTGATCTCTAGATGGCATCTCCAGACTTGCCATCTCCTTTTCCAATACTCTTAAATCCACATGATCTATGTACGAAATAGGTGGCAGCTGAGCACCAATTGCTTTGGATGCATTTACCAACTCAAAACCCACTTCTAGCTCATCAATTATGACCTTTCAAGAAAAGGACTAAGTCACTTCTTCAAACTTCTTATGATCTATTCTGTATCTAACCAGCAAGGCTTGATAATTTGACTGAGAAATTAGCTTTCCATCTTCATCCCAGAAAGGAGGCAAGCCTTTCTTAAACAATTCTACAAATAGTCCTTTGAAAGATTTCACTTGATGCAACATTATATCTGCCTTCACTTGGACTATCTCAATATGCTGATGCTTCCACAAAAATTTCTTGGCCCAAGTTATCACTGCAATTATGTCCTTGATGCCCATTGTTCTCAGTTCCTCTCCAGACAAAGTGTTGAGGAAGTTTATACGATATTTCTAGTTATATCTATTGGTTTGTTTGTCCAAAGCCTATTTTGCAGCTACAAAATGTTGTCTTGCTGGATTAATCACCATTTATTTGTCTTTAATAAAATTCAAATAAGGCCTTATCTTGGTTGCTTAAGCAATAATCATGTCCCAAAGGATATGTCTGACACCTTGTACTGGCAGCTGACCAGTCAGTTGCTTTACCAATTTATCATTTCTATCTAGCAACTCCTTATTTTTATTTTCAAAGAGTTTTGTTTCCTCTTCCTTCTTTTTAATTGTTTCAGCCAAGTTATGATTTTCTCTTTTCAAGCTCATTATCTCTTTATCTCTCAAGCTAACTTGTGGCATAGCTTGAAGAATGGATTCAGTGTTTGTTTTGGTACTTGGTTGCTTTGTCTGTATTGGTTCCGTTTTAGTCCTCTCTTCTCTTTCTTTTTCCAAATCCAACTAGTTTTCATTTAGAACATCTATTTTTGTAGTAAGGAAACCCTTTTCATTTTCCCATTGGCTTTGTTCTCCAACAAGATTCAACAAATTTTCCTTGCAATCATTTAGCTCCTTAGATAATGACTCTTTCTCCTTCTCTAACTCTAGTAATTAAAAAGCCCGAAGAAGTTGAGTTGCTGGAATTTTCAATTTCTTCTTCAAAAGATGGATATTGTTCTCCTTTTCATCCAAAACTTTCTTAGTTTGTTGTCCTTCGTCCACCTCACTATCCATAGCTAACATATCATCTTTAAGATTTTTTATTTGTTGATGATGCACTTTATTCTCCAGCTTTTATTGTCTCAATTGACTCTCTATCCTAGGCATTGCACCCTTTAACTTTGAAAATTTCAAAGTAGCTTTCATGAGGTCAATATAGATAAATTCCCCAGTCTATTATGTAGATGAATTTTATCTGGTACTGGGATCTTTTGGAGATTAAGCCTCATTTCTGCAACTCTATTTTGGGTAGCTACTACCATATTCAAAGTATTTTTTGCATGATCCTTTACAATGACTAATAAAACCTCTTTATCAAAAAATTTCCTCACTTTAGAATACAACTTCAAATATTTTTCAAAGGAAACATTCTTATCTTGACCATATGTTGCATATAAGTCACTCCTGGACTTAAACTTATCACTTGATCCCTCTTGTGTTCCTGAAAAATTGTATTCTTGAACTTCAGATGCAGGACCTTGGGTTTTTTCCTTCATTTTCTTACTTCCCACTTCAACTAACTCTTTCTCTGACTTGGTTTTCTGCCTCTTTGATGTTTTTGAGTCTTCTTCCTCAACCTCCATAGCCTTTGAGTGGCTTCTTTTACCTATTATTTCAATTTTTCTTGGAGTTGGCACTGTCATTGCTATTGTTTTCACTAAAGTAGATGGATTCACTTGTATATTTTTGGTATCCTTCACATCTTACTGATAATCCATCAAATTATCGCTTTCATCTAATCCATGTACTTATTGATGTTCAAATTCTTTATTCTTATTATGTTGCCTCCTCTAAGAGATGATATGAAGTGGATCATAGTTAACCTTAGCGGCCTTCATAAAATTTATATCTTCTAAAAGATCCTCAATCACAAGGAGAGCAACTGTATTCTTAATGATGAATGGGCCCACCTTTAAAGGAAACTTGATTTCATAAGCCTTTCTTAAATTTATGAAATGTTCATTTTCTACAATCAACTTCCGTCTGATGAATTCTAGGGAAAATATGAGAATATATGGTTCATGAGCAAAACCATAGACTCTGATGACTGTGTATTCTTTTAGCAAAAACCAATCCCCAACCCTTCTGTATGGAGCAAACTACAACATTTCCTCCATTTCTGAAAAAACTTTGGGCAACTTACTCTGAAACATCACTCTGTATATTTCTGCCATTATAAGGTTCATGTAGTTGAAGGTGTTATTCCCGATTTCTGAGGTAAACAAAATTTCTGGAAATTGCAGGTTTTCTTCATTGAAAAATAAAAACATCCTATCCAGGTAGGATTGGAATCTGAAATGTTTGGCTGTGTGGAAATTCACGAGCTGAGAATGAACATTCTCAACTAGAAATTCATCAAGTTTGAGAGAGGGCAACTAAATTGATTGTGATGCAAACTGACACACAATCATCTTAAACAATAGACTCAATAATAGTTCTGGGACAAATCTGTCAATGTCTAGACCCCAAAAATGACTCAATAAAGAAATGACTAACTAGGGCTCTTCATTAAACAGACTGATATCAAGAGGAAAAGGTTCTTCTGCAATAGACACATCAAATTGAAGGCTTTTAGAGTAAAATATTTGTTTTTCTTCCACAATAGCATGTTTGAACTGTTGAATTAGGTTTTCCTCGACAAAATATTCATGGTTCAAGGTAAACGACAAGGGAACTTCAAGTGAATCTATGATAACTAGGGAATTAATAGGTCAAAGTATCCTAGACCTAGTAGAGTCCATTATAACTCTTTCAAATGGGGAATAATTCGACGTATTCCAGGCCACAAAATATGGGAAGTTAGGGTTTGGCCAAGACAAAAATGGTGGAAATGTGTCTGGTAGACACCATATGGGTCAATCCCTTGCTCTTTAAAGGTTTGTATTTTATTTTTTAACTCATGGTCTGGACTGAAATACAGTACATTATCAAATACATCCCCATCTCTATCTTAAAATATTTCTTCAAGTTTTCCGAATTCATGAGCTTGCGCTTCAATTTCTCCTCCACCTTCCATTTTTAAATAATATTGGGTGGGTTATTTATGTGGCCTACTTGGTTGATGGCGGTTGGAAAGGTTATTGTTCGATTTGGCTTCCACAGGCACGGACATGTTTTCCTCCAATGCACAAAAGACAAGTAACCAAAAGCACGTGCCCTTTTTCCCTTTTATAATATTCTCTTGTTGGCGGTTTCATGATCGGGAGGAGTGGTTTTCTCCTATCGCCTTCCACCCAGTGGAATGATCCTTCACCTGCCACGTGGATAGCGGTAAAAATTCCACTGGGGTGAACTCCATCTACTTCCCGTGCAAGTTTTCGGCATGGAACCCTTCTCCACCAATGATCGCATCA
The DNA here is from genome assembly GCA_001517045.1 of Pseudotsuga menziesii. Classification (NCBI taxonomy): domain Eukaryota; kingdom Viridiplantae; phylum Streptophyta; class Pinopsida; order Pinales; family Pinaceae; genus Pseudotsuga; species Pseudotsuga menziesii. The sequence continues at coordinate 317,987 of LPNX011011214.1, forward strand.
TGATTTTAATGTTTCACCATCGATTTCCTCCGGCCTTTAACCCTATGCACTTTTCATTTCGTCGATCACTTACCCTTTGTCATGTCACCCATATTTCTCTAGCAGACTGTATATACATTGTTGATCTCTCTCTCCCTTTATACTGCACCATTGATCTAATATGAACTTTAACTCTCGCCAATAGTCAATTTGTCGATCATCGATCCTATATTTCATCGTGCAAATTCTTCCAACGGATTTGATGTCCATCGTCGATCTATCTGCTCCACAGATCTCGACTGTAGAACCTTTCAACATATACCACAAGCACCTCTTCCATAATTTAACGACTTTACACTTCTAGCATTTAGTCCCATGGGAAGAATAAAAACCTTGGTCTCACTTTAAGGACCCATCCTATCACCCATCGGTCATATTGCCAAAATTTTAGATACACAAGTTCCTTATCTTTCCTTAATCCCCTTCTTCTCACATGTTCACCAAAACAATGCTAACACCAAGTAAAGTGAACAACCTCTATAATAATATCGACAACTTCCTCTCTCAAGTGAACCTCCTCACTCTCTCTTTTGCACACTTAATTGTGTGTGAGATGTGTCTAAATGAGGGATGTGCCTCACCTATTTATACTCATCAAGTGAGTAACCTATTTTCCTAACTAGGTTGGTATAGTCCGTTAATTAGGCCAAAAATACCTAGGAAGACTCCAAATAACATTTATAAAATGCTTTTGTGGTTACTATTGACCCGACTTACAACTGAGGTTTTACCTCATGACTTTTACATGACCAAGTACATCAATGGAATCTCCGAAGGAAGGAATAACATCTCTGAAAGGAGGAATAATAATAATACAATAAAAGGTACAATAGAATATCTTTATAATTTACATTTCTTTAACACTCGATTTGGATTCAGACAGCCTTGGCACCCATAATACCTACCATAGCCAATACAAGGAAGGTCCCATTCTCTACTACACAGTCCTTCAGACGCCCCTTCCCTCTAGTGCTCTTCACAGTGGGCACAAAAATGTCCAAGCTTACGAACCTTCAGATATTCTTGCCTTCAATGGGTTTATCAAGAAATTCTAACCTCTAAACTCTCTCATGCCGCAATATGTTCTTGTATTTTTCCCCAATTTTACCACGTGACTATGAATCACGAAATTCAACTTTCGAGCTTGTAAATCGGGGTGTTCCTATGTATTTTTTGGATGTTGCTACTCTCAAATTCTCCCCAGGGTTTATATATATGGATTCCCCATTGGATTTCACTCCTCACGTGAATTTTTGGGAATTTTTGGCACTTCAAAACTTGATTTCTTTCCAAGTTGTGATTTCTGCAAATTTCATTGTCGGGAATGCATAAAAATCTGGAAATCGATGTCTAGTTCTTCCACCATGGAATGGGGGATATGAAAAATGAATTTCCATTAGGAAAATGACTTATGGGTTAAGAACCCATGCCCATACCCAACCATACGAATTTATGGGTTTTCCCATGCTCCATTAAATTTGTGAGCCAATTTCTTAGCTACCTTCTTACAACAATGTTAAATGTCAGCATAGCTAGTCAAGATGGGTTCTCAAGGTGACATTTGGAAACACGGGGTTCAATCCCACAACCCCTCACCTCTCCCTATTGGATACATATATCCCCATAATTTCAGTTACTTCCATAGCCAACTCTTGGTATTTTTATTGCATTATAAATATTTACATGATTTTACAATTTTCTATGGCCTACTAGCACATGGCTAGCAAATATAAAATACCCGCCTTTTTAAAAGTAGAGCATCCACTAGCGGGACCTTGGCCTTGAGCTCCACGCTAGGAATAATACATTGCATATACACAATATTTACATATAAATCCAATGCATTCTAAGGGTCAAAATGGGGGTGTTACACAAAGTACATTTCTATTTATCAAAACCATAATTTTTTTCAAGATCAAATTACAAGCATACCTAGTGCTTCCTAAAAATCGTAATGCACAATTAATGGTGCTTTTTAAACATAATTGCACTGCTAGCGGTGCTTTAAAATAATTACAACTCACCCCAGTCAGTGCAAGTATATTTAATATTTTGTTTTGGTGCATTTGATTCACATAATCAAGCACACTGTAAATGGTATGCTTAAACTTACTTTAACATTTATATCTTTACAAAAATAAAAATGTATTTTTTTTTAATTTCTATATTTGCACTGTGTTGTATATATCTATACGCACCAAGGCGATGTATAAATATATCTAGAGCACCGATGTCTTTCAAAAAGTAAATTGACTATTTTTTTTATCTTTATAGGATGCACTTTATATACATTGACACATCGTCATCGATGTGTTCCTATATATAGAGAGCACCAATATCTTTGAAAAATATAATCATTTTTTTTGGATATGCATCTTTTTGGTGTGTTGTATATATCAATACTCACTGCGAGCGGTGCGTCATTATATCTAGAGGACTAAGAATTTGAAAATTATTTATAGTTTGTGTTATTTCTATGCTGTGCTTTATATATATATATATATCACCCGTAGTGCTTTTGTATATATATAGAGAGAGAGAGTATTGATATCATTGGAAAAATAAAATCCTATTTTTTGTTTTATATATATTTTTATGTGCTTTATATAACAATACACACCGAAGAAGGGAAATAGGCCTCAGGGGAGTGACGTATGACCGCAAAGGACAAGTGGTTCTAAAATTCGCTTGGGGTCTAGGCAAGAAAAAGAAACAACCAATCTGAAGCCTACACATTATTGCAAGGATGCAAGCTAGTCCGGAGAGCAGGTATATCCTCCTTAACAATCCTAGGGGATTCTTCTTTGATAATTATTCACTTTGTATTAAACACACAAGACAAAATCATGAGTATCCAAAGTCAATTATGACAAATCAAGCATGAAATCTAGCACCTCTCCCAAGTTTGTTGCTAGCACATCTTCTGTGAACTGAACAAAGTTGCTAACCTATAAGCTAACTTAGTGGTTGGGAAGATAGAGCAATAGATAATGCTAAATAATAGGGACCTTAGCTGGGAACCGATCCCATAAACCTGAACATTAATTAAAATGGATGCGAGCACTTGGCTAGTCTACTCAGTTCTTACAAGAAGGTACCAAGACTCACCTCGCAACAGGAAGATATCATGCAGAAAAGTGGGAAAATCAATGGAATTAATTGTCACACAAAGTAAGTATTTTCATACATTTTGGAAATTGAAATGTCTGCACAGAAGATGATTAGGGTGGGAGCTCATAGGTACATTCTCATACAAGGGGCAATCATGGGATTTCATGGAGTATTGTGGTTGAAACGTTGGTAGAATGGGACTGTATTATGTCTCCCTAGTATTTATATTTCCTCCTCCCTAAAGGCAGATCAAAGGCACTTATTTGAATGAAAGATGATGGAAGTGAATGAGAAAAAAGAATCCATGCTGAGAAATGAGGAAATATGATGCAGGGAGACTTGCATTTTCCACCATCTTTGGAGAGTTGAAGGCATGAACAATGAGACCAATTGGTAGCTAAGAAGGTTTCCTTGAGAATTTGACCAGTACTTAGGAATTCTAAAGCTATGCCTGGATCAAGAGGAAGACACCAGGGTGCAGGAAATTAAGGAAGCTCACCAAAGCGAGATAGACCTAGCTGAGGATCTGGCCAAGTGAAAGAAAAATAATGCTAAATTTGAGGAAAAAATAAACGCTCTAGAAGCCCAATTGGTATATCTCTGGTTTCATGTCGAAAATATAGAATTGGGAACCAACCCTACATCCACTAGCTTTCTTTGATCCATCCCTCTTCAGGATGTCAACTCCAGGTTTGAGTTGCTTGAATTTTTTCAGCCTAATTCTGAGTTCATGGTTCACTAACTAAAGGATTTCCAAGTTTTGCAAAGAAATAGAGGCTTCAATTGGCTTCAATTGTCATTCATGTTTTGTAGTGGTTTAGTAGTAGTTATATATTTAGTCGTCATTTTTCTTTAGTGCCACTATAAAGAAGGCAATTTCAAGAGCTTGAAAATTATTTTAAAGTGTAACTATAATTCCCTCGGGTCGTTTAATCTTGGTCATAGGTATGTCTTTTGAATCTCTTTAGTGTCTTTATCATTCCCATGGATCATTTGTAATTTAGCAGAAATATATGGTCAATCCCTTAGGCTCAATTGATTTCAACAGAAAGTAGGGGGTCAAATCATTCAGGGTCTAGTCAGTTTTGAATTTTGATCTTTGTGCAACCACTATACTACCATTGTGTGGGGAAACCCCGCAACCCCTTTTTTAATATAAGATTTTTAACTACTCCAGTAAAAAAAATTATATGGAGCGAGGGTGGTGCATCATTATATCTAGATCATTGTTGTCTTCGAAAAACAAATTTAGTGTTTTTTCTCTTTATACGATACGCTTTATATATATTGAAACACTGTCATCAGTGCATTGGTATATATTCTAGACAACGATAAGTTTGAAACAAACATAATTTTTTTTTTAAATTATAATTTTTTTGTGATCTTTATATAACTATATGCACTAGGGTGGTGTGTTGTTACGTCTAGATCAACACTAATGCATTCAATAATAACATTTAAAAAATTTGTTCTTTATACGGTACTATGTATGTATATCTACATAATGCTAGCGGAATCTCAATCTATATGCAGAACATCGAGGTTGATTATATATACACACACACACACACACACACACACACACACACACACACACATGTATATACATATGTGTGTGTGTGTGTGTGTGTGTGTGTGTGTGTGTGTGTGTGTGTGTGTATAATGTATGTATGTATATACATATACATACATACATACATACATACATACATACATACATATATATATATAAAATTCTCGCTACCTCATTCGATTAAGGTGCGGGTCTCGTCAGCAGGGCAACCCAGGTTCAATTCCCCTTAGGGGTGAGCTAGTTGGGAGGAGACACCAAAAATTCCTTCCATGTTAAGGGTTGGTTTGGTCCAGGATGGGTGCGATCCTCGGGTGACTTTGATAGGTTAGATGCCCTTGGGTTGCAGTTCTTAACCAATGGTTTAATGCTACCAGCCTCGAGTGACAAGCATTAGAACACATACACACACACATATGGTTTTTGATAGCGGTGTGTTTCGTTTACGAAAACATGACGTGTATAGTGCATTTTTTTTAAGTTAAAGCACCGTAGACTGTGTATTCATATTTTATTCGCTAACCCAACTACTGGTGCACTCTATTTTTACACACAATGCAATGAACTATTGAAATGCATCACACCGACTAAAAATAAAATAAAAATGGCAAAATCAAGCAAAATTTCATTTTTTAATCCACTAAAAATCTAAATAAGAAGGAAATAAAGACATTAGTTGGAATGCTGGTCAAAGGGGAGGCATGGTTGCCATGTACACAAAAAGCACAACAAGTGTTGTTTTCCAATTGTCTAAAAAAAATCAAACTTCATTGACGAAGCAAAGGATGGGAGAAATCTGCAACTAATGAGCATCGATGTTAGGCAACGCCAAACAATAAAGTGTAGCACTGATGCTTAGGTGGTCTTAAGCAGTTTGCACTTGGGTAAAAATGTTTTTCCTGCTATAATTGTTTTGGATTTACCCTAATCTGGTGTGCCCAGTTTATTGGCACACCAATGTGCCTGTTATTTGTGGTGCACCAATGTGCATACCGTTATACAGAGAACAATTTAGGTTTTTCTACTTTTAAAAATAAAACAAATAAATATGTTTTTTTGAATTGTAAGGAGGCGTGTTGTAGTATGTTACACACTGGTGCATCTATATATTTGTGACACACAGCTATGTTCTATGGGTTTTTTTTTTAGTCAAGGCTGGGCTATTTTGACATGAAGTGGTGAGTTGGATTATGAAACACACCATTGTGTCTATGTCCTTCCCACACATCGAAATTTTTTGTCGAGAAAACTAAAATAAACATATTTTTACAAACCTCATCAAGGTATTTTTACTTTGGTGCTCTTCATAATTAGCCATACCAATGCATCCATGGTGTTGTCGCACCAAAGCAACTATCTAGACAAGTAACACCATTCATTTTTTTGTCTTTTAATATGTGTTTTGCATCCTCACTTCCCGGTGTGTCTATGTCCTTCATATACCAAAAAAACTTGGCGACAAAAAAAAAAAACATATTTTTTCAAATTGCATCGAGTTATTTTTACTTCAGTGCTTTTCAAAATTAAGCGCCCTAATGTTTTTGTGTTGTTGGTGCACCAGGGTGGTTTGGTAGATACAGAGTACTATTCATTTTGTTTTTATTTTTTAAATCTGTTTTTGGTCTTTTGACTGGTGCATTTTACTTCCTTGCATCACGACGTATTTTTATTTACTATATGCATCGACATGTTTTTGGAAAAAATAAAAAAATACGTATTTTTTCATACTGTGGCAAGTTATTTTGATAGGTCATATTTTATATTGTATTCCACACCAGTGTGTCTCTATCAGTGCCATGAATTAGATAGTTTTGTAGTGTTTTTTTTTTAAATATTTTTTTTCAAATTGTAATAGATATTAAGACTTTGATTCTCTTACTATTTTGGTGCACCAATGCATCATGTTATGTAGTGCACCGATGCTTTTTGTATGTGTATATGCACCAATTAAAAACATCCGCTAAAAACTCTGTTGAGATTCCTCAACTAGAAACCTCCACTATAAATGGATAAATGGGATCTATTTTGTGAAGGGTCTACAAAAACCTCCGTAGAAGGTGTTTTCCTTGTAGTATAATCAAAACCCAGTGACCAAGTTTTCAACAACTTATAGAAGTTAAACCTAATATTTTTTCTAGGCATTGTCAAAGTTCATGCTCAACTAAGTAGTTCTTCATTGGAAGCTAGACAATCTTAATTCCCTTAATCCTATCTCATATAATTTTTCTAGTAAATCATGGCTCCACATACATCTATCCTACAAAGAGCTTTATCACTCTGAACACACATAGATAGCGAATAGCTATTTTTTTGAAGTCAAATGCTCCTAGATACAATGCATTGAGAAATGGATTATTGGGCCATGGAACCGATCCTCTTTGTCACTTAGCAAGACATAAACATGGTTTTCCCAGTGCCACAGTGTCGTAAACCAGTAAACAATGAGGTATTTATTATAGTATCTACAAGGACATTGCTAAGGAAAAATTCATTTGTTCTTGGACTTGGAGAACGAAGACTATGCAAGAAAGGAATACCATCAAAGAAGCCAAAGGAGTCCCACCAAACTCTAGGTTTTGGCAGGTAAACTATCAGAAAAATAAATTTGTTGAGATCTATTTATTGTTTGAGTTCTCGCCAGTTCTCAACAATACCTCATTATCCTAGTGCTAAACATGAATATGTAGGTTGAGTCACAAAGGGCATGCCTTTTCTAAGAATACATGCATATGTTTCCATTGAAGTTACTCTTTATGTTGTGGTGAAGATTTTCACTATAGAAAGGAATCCTAATTAATTTCTTCTATGGAAAAATATGCCTCAATCATAAATAATATGACTTGGTTTTGTCATTCATCATCAAATAATATTGACAATCTCATGTTGTGGCATACTTATCCGTAAGCATGGTTATCCAATCACGGTGTCATTGTTCTCATTGAATTATCAAGCAATTACCTGATTCTTCTTCTTGTTCTTATTTGCTAAGAGTTGGTAAAATTCATCTATTCTCTATTTACATATAATACAAATATTTGGTTATAATGGGTGGTTGCTTTGAGATTTTTTTTAAGGCTTGACAATCTATGTTAGTTTAGTTGTCAAGCAAATTGGTGATCTTATGTTTTGTTTTCCAAAGTTATGGTTGTGATTGACACTTATATTAAATCTGTGATTAATCCTTAGCCTTGAAGCCTAAAAGATGTTTTACTTATAACAAACATTCTAGTAATGGTGAGACCCAAGTCCATATGTCATTAGCAGATGTTTACATCAGTAGTAATTTCAACCTATAATATTTTTAGGAGGTTACCTTCTATTGGACATGTTAGAACATGGACATAGTTAAAATATTTCAGAAAGCCTTCAACAGTCTTAGGGAGAGTTCTTCATGATTGACCTTTAATTTTGTTGAGTGGATTTAACTTTTGAAAGTTTTTTTTCATTGTATGAATTTGGAGCATATCCCTTGAACACTGGAGTATTTAATTGATATCAATATGTGTGAATTATAACTCATATCTGATACTTATTATATCATTTAATGTATTGTTTATTGACATCTATATGATGTATTTTTTATGGTCTTACCTTGAAATGGATGATTAAGCACTTTGATTATATTTTTGTTTTTATTGGTTCCATCCTTTGTAGATCATGGTTGTTTACATTGTCATGATCACTTTTAGTGGTATTGATTTGGTTTAATTAGACCTATGTTGTTTGCCTTATTGTATGTGGTGATGGAAAAGAGCTCAATTTTAGAGTGGGGGTTTGAATCCACCTCTATTATAGACAAGCCTTGAATTCACCTTCGTTGGTTTAAACATATATAGTTTTGGGTCATGTAGGTCATATAATCCTTATTGTTTGGAATAATCTAAATGTATTTATAGGATCCAGAAAGGCATCGCTCAATATAGAAATACTTTGGTCTACTTTATTTTGTCAAGCACATTTTTATTGTTTGAAATTTTAGGGAAAGTAAATTTAAAGTAATTTTTTATGGTTTATGAAGAGAAATGTCATAGTCAAGCATGAGATTCATCCCTTGTGCCTTCTTCCTTTGGATAGAAAATGGGGCTGAAGAAACTCATAATTGCTTTGTTGTGGCCTTTGTTTTCTAGTTTTTTTTTCTTTTGTATTTTTATGAATTTGCATAGAAAGACTGGAAATTTTTTATCGTTCCTTAATCCTGAATCATATGGAGTGACACATCATTTATCTATAGTAGACAAGGTATATGTTCAAGGACTGTGTAAAAATGATTTTCTTTTTACCAATGATAGTCTGGTTCATTGTAATGATCTCCTTGCCCTAAAATCTTGGTAAAGGATTGGGTGTAGGGTGGAATCAAGAGTTAACAATATAACTCAAGTAGATTTTTCTCAGTCATGTGGGTTAAAACTATTGTATATATGATCCAAAGTATTAATTATTGAGATAATAGCAATGCTGAGGTATATGAATGCATACGAATGATGTCATTGCGTGTACCTTATAGCAATTAGTCCTTTGAATAAGCTGATATCAAACAATAAATTTTAAACCTCCAACTAATTGGGTAGATCTTGAAAGGGAGTAATTATAACAGTCACAAATTTCGACTAGGAAATGACTTGGAAAAGTTGAAGAGTGAGTTTATGACTCAAACCTATGAGAAAATTGGAATAAAGATGGAGAAAAAGAACTAAAAAATTAATCAAAATTTCATTAGAATAAAATCAATATTTTGGATTGGATTCCGTGAACTTTCATATACTCAATGTCCTTGGAAAATTCACTAAGAGATGGTGAGTTTGACTAAGTTTTAACTCGGCTATTAAACAAAATATTTGTCCATTAATGGTGTATGGTGTACAAAACTGCTTAATGGGTTGTATCTCATGACAATGCTGATGTACAATAAGTCATGCCACCAACCTTCTATTTGATATTTATCTCATCTATTGAAATTTTGAATGAGAGCCATTTTGGGACAAATACAGTATTTTTCTACCATTAATGTAAAAGTTGTCTTGTTTGTTGAATTCACCTCCTTATTACCATGATAGTTCAACATATCGAAGTTTTGGTTTTACTTCTTTGTAGAAGCACCATCTTGCTTGACAATAGAAGTTGCTTTCAATGTTGTCCCTTTATAGATTCCACGTCAAAATAAACATTTGTATATTTGTTCCAAGAACAAATTTATGACAATTTGGAAAATGATATTAGAAAAAATAAGTCATATGTATAGAACTAGATAAATCATTCCATTGAGGCTAGATTTAGATATGGCTCAGAATCCCTATGAAAGTAGCGATTGGAAATATCTGGCATTGAACATGAGAGTACATGTGAACCTATAAGATTAGATAATCAAAGTACCTATAAGAGAGCACATGCGAACTCTGACACTGACAATGCTAGTAGTGATTAGTGTCATGGCTTGTTGGCCTACTACAATAACATATGCCTATACAGAAAAAGTCATACTTGTTCAATTTATCTCTTTCAACTTGCATACCATGAGGTGGACCTTGAAAAGTTTTGGAATAAGAAGGGGGAATTCGCAAATCTTCCAAATGTAAATCCTAATGGGTCTTGAAGCCAAATACATTACCTACAATGGAAATTAACAAGTTAGTAACAAAACCTTGTTCGAAAAGTTCCTAGGGGTAAGCTACATAGGCAATAAATTAACTATAAAAAAAGAGAAGTTATATTACCCAACTCTACCATAACCAGTTTGCTATACATATCCCTTTGGGATAACTATTTCCTTATCGATATTTTTGGCGCATTTACTATTATGGATTCTGTGAACATAGTAGATAAATACTTCCATTGTGTTACATAGGGAATATACTCGACTAATGATCAATTATAAACAATTTTAACCCTCCCCGTACTTCTTGTTGTATTAGTACTAGCAATGGTATTAGACTATTAGTACACTATTCATATTTAATGTGTCTAAAAGTGGAATTGTTGTTCATACCAAAATGTGGGTCGGTCCCAATAATAGCCACAACACTAACATTTGGTGTCATCTGCAAGCTTATTAGGGAGTTTTGTAATGGGCATGTTTATTTTCTTTAAACATGAGCACTCTATTTAGTTGAAGCAGAGTTACCTTTCTTGCCTTCTTTTACATGAAAGTATTTTGGACTCAAAATAGGATCATTTTTTAAACTAAAATATTCTTCTTATGTTGAGCTTCTACCATGCTATTTTATATTTCTTATCAGAGTTACACAAAGAGACTATTACATGAGCAACATAAAATTGGCATAAAGTACCTATTTATGTTATTTGAGGACAATAATACCGAGACATTGATTTTAATTGTGTTGTGATATGAAAGGACATTTTGTTTCAAGGTGTTTTCCTATTGATGCATCTATTTATCTCTACCTACTTGCAGCTTTTCATTGTTTTTATTAGTATATGCCTCTAAATTGAAGCTATTTACTATGTGATACCTACTATGGAAAAGAGAATCCTAGCCTCCATTGTTATAACTTTCCATACTTTTCTCATGAGACATATATTCATCTTTTTTCAACCTTATGTCAGCTTCTCAGCCTTATGGCAATGTCCTCCTATGTTGAAAATGAAAAAAAGTAACAATAAAAATGGACAATGGTAGCGCCCTCTTTATATGCCTGCACTAAATCAATTTTCCAATTTGGAGTCTTGAAATACATATGTTCATCTTTGTTCAACCTTATGTCAGCTTCTTAGCCTTATGGCAATGTCCTCCTATGTTGAAAATGAAAAAAAGTAACAATAAAAATGGACAATGGTAGCGCCCTCTTTATATGCCTACATTAAATCAATTTTCCAATTTGGAGTCTTAAAATGTTGAGCTCATCTCCTAAAAACCGATGCCTATCAAGTTGGATTTAGACTCATGAAAAACGCTCCTATAAACTTATCTTATATTGAAGATGGTCCAATAATTATGGTTGAATTTGGTTGGAACTTTAGTGATTTTCCACTAGTACTATTGTTTATTATACCTTAGTTGTATGTTCTATTAGTCTGTATGACTTGGGAAACTTTGATCATTGATAAAGTATTCCTTAATTAATGGTAGATATTTCTTTGGGAGATATTGTTAAAAACAATCTTTGACATAGTGCTGATCACTCTCATCCAGTAAATGTGTATGCGCATTGAACCTTAGTGTTAAATGAGCAAGCTATTCTTTGTGAATACAAGTGAACTTATTTTAAAGTATACAATACACAACACGAGTTTGTTTTTTTCCTTGGAAAAAGCATAATTTATTATCATATGAAAACAAAATTACATTTTTTATAAACATGCTTGTGGCATGTATCCTTCAGAACCAAGGGACCTAGAGTCCACCCTGGAAATGACACATAGAGTGTTACATTCTACAATTCCAAAAAAATATTTCTCAAAAATATCCCTATAGTTCTTAAACATCACTAGGTCTTATATCGCCCTATAGGTTGAGAAAGAGGAGAATATACATTTAGGTTAATGTTCAAATACATAAGTTCCAAAAAGTTAGAGCTGAAAAGGCCTAGATCGGCCTAGTAAAAAGAATAAAGTTTTTTTCAATCTTCAAGTACAACCCCTCTTGTTGGTTGTTCATGGAAGGGCATGCGGTAGAATTCAAAACCTATGAAATCCTTGTGTTGGGATGTGGTCCACTTCCCACGATCCAAAATAATTCTCACTTTAGGTAGGCCATCAAATGTAGAATTACGTTCCCTAAAAATATGTCGACAAGAAAATTGATCAAACTATTGTTTCAAAGCAAGAAACTCATCCAATATTGGTATCAACTGAATATTATGATATCTTTGAGTTCCTTGAGCCTAGTTAACAATTAACATTGAGCCTCCGAAAGCATGGATGTTTCAAATGCATTTCTATAAGGCATAACATAGAGAAATCATCAAGGGCATTAATTCAATGTAATTATTTGTGCCCAAAACAAGGCCCATTTTTATGTGGATATGGTTGTCATTTAGGAATAGGCACCGCAAATCAGCGCGTCTCCTTGGGGTTCCCATCAAAAAATTCCCAAAGAGAAGATTTATCAATCGATTATTCTTGCACAATTCGAACACCAGATCCCCCCTTTTCTTGTGGAAAAAGGAGAACATGATCGTCCCCACATATGCTATTACCTTAGGAGAAGACTCGTTTTCTTGGAATATTGTCAAGTTTTGATCCATCTATACTCCCCAAATTACAATAAACGAAAGAGATTTGTAATGATGAAACATTGGGTTTAATATCCATTCTTTAAATGCCCCTTCCATAGAGATCCCCTTCGAAGTAAAGTTGACTTGTAGCAAGGCCAAGACCTCCCTCCATACTTGCTTTACATAGATGCACAAAATGAACAAATGGCCAACAGTCTCTTCATTGTTTTTGCATAAAACAAACCATCTTGGGCACTCTTCTCTTGTTTTTTGCATATTTTCACAAGTTGGGATTTTAATCTCCATAGCGCGCCATATAAAAAATATTGTTTTTTTCTTTCTTTCTATACATTTCATTTTCCATAGTGGTTTCCACCACCACTTTAGCGACCTCTAAACAACCTCCAAATTTAGCTGAGTATAACCAATCTTTAGCATATAGTTCCATGTTAGTACTAAAATCTACACTAGCTCATCTTCACGGTCCATCAAAAAAATATGGAAGTCATTTAAGGTGTTAATATAAGCTTCCCAAATTATACAATCCCCATCCGTGAAACCCAAGTCCTATATACTCCTCCATCCTTGCGACCAAATGGATGTAGTGAGGGGGTCTGCAATCTTGCAAAGAACAGTGCAATCAATTTAGAATCCCATCTGAAATGATTTGATGAACTCCACATTCAGGCCATGGTTCCAAGCCTACCCGAACCTTACGACCATTTCCAATTCACCACATTATATTGTTTCCAATGAGGGGGAATGCATGGAGAACCACTTTCCAAATTATAGACAAGTTCTTCCTCCTTTTCACTGGATTTTGAATCCATTCCACCAACTATTTTGGCTTAATATATTTCTTCATAATTAACTTTTCCCACAAATTTTGTTTTGAAATCAATCTCCACACCATCGTTGCTACTAAGGATTTTAAAATAATATAGATATTTTTTAAGCCCCTTACACTGAGGAGAATTGGACATGAAATACGATCCCATCTTACCCAATGTAGTATAAATCATTCACTTGCCCCCCTCCAAAGAAAACTTAAAGAATTTTTTCTAACATTTTCTAGAATGCCTCTCAGAATACAATCCAATGCCATCTAGTATATTGGGATTGCTTGCAACACATATTTGATCACTAACATAAGCCTACCTACACAAGACAACGATCTATGACTCCAAACTTGAATACGCTTCTGCAACTTTTCTACTATCCATTGCCAATATTTTTTTGGATTCAACATGAGGCCAATATACTTTAATCATTCATCCATATCCTTTACAACAAATGGGAAATAATGGACACCATATCTCTTATCCTCTTCCTCCATATTGAAGAAAATGATTATGGATGTTTTAATGTTAATTTGCATTCCTGATGACATGCTAAAAAGATTAAGAATATGTTTTAACTGATCAAATCTTCATTTATTCCCATCACAAAAGATCAATATATCATCTACAAAAAATAGATGAGTGATGTTCAACATTTATGAGATCAGAATACCTCTGAAAGATCCCTCCCTTCCTGCATCCCCCGATGCTCTACTAAGTCCCTTGACCACCAACATAAATAGAAGGGGAAATAACAACCAGCCTTAATGAAGACCTTTTTCAACATTAAAAAATGGAGAGGTTGACCCATTTATAAGAATTGCAAATGGTATAGACATGACACATTCCATTACCCAATTTATGAATGGGACCTCAAAATCCAGATGAGTCATTAGAATACGAATATAAATTCATCTCACACGATCATAGGATTTGGATAAGTCTATCTTTAGTATCACCCCTTCGAGACATGTTGTTTTAAGGACATGGAAAACTTCTTGCACAACTCCAATGGATTCATGGATTTCATGGCCTTCAAGAAAACCAAACTATTGACTAGAAATAATCTTTGAAAGAATTACCTTAATTCGTCGAACAATGCTTTTTTCTACCACTATATAAATACCATTGCAGAATTACATGGGGAAGAACTCATCAAAGAATTTGGGATTGTCACTTTTGGGCATTAAAGCTATAAAGGTGGATTTGAAAGGTGCATACATATGCCCTATACGTTTGGATTCATCCACCACCAGTAGTATATTAGACCCCACAATCTCAAATAGCTACTTAAAAATTTCCGCATGTATCCCATGCAAGCATGGGATTTTATCTTTCTTTTTGCTGGAAAAAAACTTCATTGAACTTGTCCTCGGTAAATTTATCCATTAGATCTCAATTATATTCTCTGGTAATGAAGCTTGCAAATAATTGGACGATGTAAACAATCTCTGCTAAGGACATATCAACTACTCTTTTGAAAAGGGTTCTTAAATCTTCCTTTCCCATTTGAGCCAATCCTGTGAAATACTAGACCTCCCTTCCTTAATTGTCCTTCAAACTCCAAATAATTTTATAGATCCATCTGCCTTCGGCATAATCCTAAAAGAACTTTGAGCTCTCATCTCCACTCACAAGCCACATAGCTTAACTCTTCAGCATCTAAGTTTATTCCTTATCTAATAGGATATTTTTCTTTCTCTTTTCCAATTTAAATAGGGAATCCTTTATGTAATATGGAAAATACTTTGCTCCCTCTAATTCATATATGATATTTAGGGCCTCCTCCACCTCTTTGAGATCAAATTCTTCTTGAACCTTTTTATGATGAGCCCACCTGATCGTATTTTTTTTTTATCTCTTTAAGATTGTTTGCAAATTGTTCTGCTATTGACACTTCCAAGCCCATATTTAGAGGAATCAAAGGTTCCCATACTAACCCAAAAAACCAGGAAGAGTTGAATTTGAATAGGCTCTCAAGTTTACAAACCCCATTCTGAATTTTAGGAAAAAATGGAAAATGATCTGAATTACCCTCTCTTAAAAACCTAAACCTAATCCCTCCAAGGGAACCAACTTGAAATATCCTACAAGAAACAAAGGGAAAGAACCGCCCAAACAGGAGGAAGAAGCATTTAGGATATGTGAGAATCCCCCCACCACTTTTGAGGAAAAAAAGGGCATAACCTAACCCTGGGACAAATCTAGGAGCTAGACCCCGAATGCTCAAGAATATTCACTAAAACCTAATCCTTGGAGGTAGGAAGCCAAAAATGAGAAGAGGAATAACTCCCAATGCCAGAATGGAACACCTGATGGTCCAACAGTTGGTCTGGTAGCACCACATCTCCCAATATACCACCCACAGTGCTTACTTGGAAGAATCCAACTGTAGACCCTTCTTTCCTCGTCTCCATCAATATTTTGTTTGCAATAGCCACTCACCCAACTCTTTCGGTAAGCCTTCCCAAACCTTGTGAAAGAGTTTCTCCTCTTCTTCCAAATAGGGATAAAAATTTTAAGTGGCTTGTGTATGGCCATTTCAAATAATATACTAACTCCTCTAAGTCATACATCACGGAAAAGGAAAAAACTAGCAAAAAACTTTAATCAAAAGGTAAAAGAGGCACTTTGGAAAAAACCCTCAGAACTTACCTGCGGTGACTGCAACCATCCTACTGACCTTTTCCTAGGGTTTCCGTAGACCCCCCCGATCCAGGAGGATCTATGAGATCGATAAAAAATAAATTCTTCAAATTGTGAACAAAAGCTTGCAGCTACGTAGAGCTTGACGAGAGATTTTTGGCAATGTTTGTTTCCTGTAAAACAAACTCCAGACGTAAGAGTTATTTAGTTCTGAATTTTCAAAAAATTAGGTAAATTTGGCAAAAAAAAGTGCCACATGGAACCACTGCATGGGTGACATGTGGCCTATACGGCGATGGTGTGGCACAATCATAGAGAGCCACATGGAAGGATGCAGTCCAGTTGGCAGGCTGAGTTGGCAAGTTGAATGTATAGATGACATCTAGTGGCATATGAGGTGGACCAACCAGGGTGTGCCACGTGGCATCCTAGTTGGCACTTTGTTGTTTAGTTTACCAAAATGTATGGGGTCAGGGAGGATCGAAACCTCAACCTCCTCACCGCCTAAACCAACACGCCATCTCCTTCGTTGGTTTTTACTTGACCCTATAGTGTGCCACTTGTATTTAAGTTTGAATGGTGGCTCATTTTGAAAAAAGGTCACATCAAGGGCTAAACCCTCGGCTCCCATATATATGTTATATTGTAACTAACAACCATACCACCAGTGGAACGAGAGAAAACACTTGCCACATGACCAACCATCGTGAACCAAAAAACCACAACCATATATTATATGGCATGCCAACAAAATCATGTTATGGAAAGAGGTCCACAGGCTGAACTCGTGACCTCCTCCCCCCTTTGTCAACGCCTTAACAACTACACCAAGGCCACCACATTTGATGGGATCTGAAATCCTTTTGTTTTAAAGTTGATTTAGGGTCGGATTTTAGCCCAATATAGGCGTGCTCCACTTTTGACCCAAATCTAAAACAAATTCATACTTTTATATGGTTTTTAAACCATATATATATTATTTTCGGATTTGTTCTTTGTTTTTAAAACAAAAGTGTATTTTTTATGGAGATTTGCCATATTTTTATCCATTTTTAATGGATCTTTATCCCATTAAATTTGGGGATCAAATATTTGTAAATCCCACTCAACTTGGGGATAACATATGGATTTTTGGGCTATATAAACAATGTAATTTTCCATAGGAAGGAATTTGAATATGTAATGATGTTTTTGGTGATATGATGCCAAAGTGCCTTTGAAGGCTTTGTAATCTTTGCTTATCTTGTAATAATTTTTTTAGCCACTCATGGGATATTTTGGAGAGTGAGAGGACTTGATTGTTGAAGTCCTAAGTCTCTTTGTAGCAGTTGTGAAGAAGGCATTTGTACATGTTCAATAATTTTGAAGACTAATAAGATTGGTCCTCATTGGAGTTGGACCCGAAAATGTAGTCCATCAGGGAAGAACTCCATTATCATAGGCTATCTACAAATTTCATGGTTTGCATCTCTTTTATGTGTTTATGTGCTTCAATTATGCTCTTTAATTTTTTCCATTTAAACCCTTTTAATGAGTTTAATCATTCAAATTTCCACATGCAAGTTAATGGTTATAAAGATGCTGTCATTTTTGGATCAAGTTTGGAATCAGAGCAACTAAACCATTGCATTGTGACTTTGTGAATGTTAACAAGGCTTAAGATAAATCATGGTGAAGGTGTGCTTGATAAATTTAATACAAATTTTGGATGTGCACATCGAAGAAAGAAAATGGAAAATGAAGAATATCGAGAAGAAGATGAGAAGGCCTTCTCCAAATATTTTTATTAGATGGCAGTGCGAGTAGAAAATTTGTTTGAACATTATCAAGAGAGGTTGGAAAAGAAGAAAATGAAGAAGGAGAAAACATATAATAATGATTTGGGAAAAGGAGGAGACCCTTCTGATCCTTCTTCTCCATCTTCTTCTTCTTCTTCTTTTGAAAGCTCCAGTGTTGCTTCTTCAAATCCAAAGAAACAACCTGAGAAGGATAAGTCTAATTTACCTCAATTGAAACTTGATATTAAGTTTGATTTTCCTACATATAATGGTGAACTTAACGTAGAAAATCTAGATGATTGGATTAGACAGATTGAGGTGTATTGCAAGATACATAAGCTTGCAGATGATAGTGTAAAGATATAGTTGGCTACTTTCCGTCTTGGAGACCCCGCACTCGTCTAGGGGGAGAGTAAGAAATAGGAAGACCTCCTTATAAAAGGTAAAATTATTTCTTCCTGGTATGAATTTACTATTTCGTTAAAGAAGCAATTATATTCATTAGGATACATACATAGAGTCATGATGGATTGACAAAAATTAAGGTAAGGTAAAGGTCAGAATGTACAAGAATACACTCAGGAATTCAGAAAGAGAGCTTTGATTTTGGGTATACCTCTTTACACTCAAGAAAATCTTCTCAAGTTTATTGGAGGATTACATATTTATTTGCATCATACAATACTTATGTTTAATCCTACTAACCTTGATGACATATCTGTGCAAGCTACACACATTGAATCCAAAGGGAAGAGTTATCATGATAACTTTTCTTCGGCTGAATCTAGCCAGTCAAAAGAAGGGAAGGAAAAAGGGAAACGTAAGCATGCAACTACAGTGAGGAAAGGTGATGAGAGGACGACATTATCACATTGTCAAAATCAAGGGAATGAAGAAACAAAGTGTTGGGTACTACATCTAAAAATGAAACCGAAATGGTTTAAGGATTGGAAAGAGAAGCAAAAGGCCACGGTTATCATTGAGGACCTTGGATTGGACTTTGAGGATGAAATAATGATAAGAATTGTAGGTGTGAAAGGTAAAGCTATTCTTGTTAATGATTTTAACATTGGTTCTTTTTGTGCTTCTACTTCTAAATATCATGTAAGTTTAAGGATAGAAAAATGAATGCATTGTTTCATATAAGGGTAATTACAAAACAAACTAAGATTGACACACTCATAGATAGTGGATCCCAAGCTAATATCATTTTAGAAGAAGTAGTTAAGCAATTGGGATTAACAACTAAATCACACATGAAACTTTATCCATTAGGTTGGGTATGAAAAGATAAAAGATTAAAAGTAATAAAGTAATGTGATCTAAATTTTGCAATAACATCCAAGTTTATAGATGAAATTGAATTTGATGTGGTTCCACTAGATATTTGTGGAATTGTGTTGGGCAACTCGTATTTATATGATCGAAAGGAAATTTTCTATAGAGAACATAATCAATATAATTTCTTTAAAGAAGGAATTGAGTATATAGTACATTCACATTCATTTTAAAATGGTAGATCATTGGGAACTACACAATGACTAAAAAGGGTCGTTAATGCAAGTCGGAATTTGGCACTTATGTGTATGCAATTTAAGGAAGAAAATAATCCTAAACATGAAAAGGAAGTGTTGCTGACTCGTTGCACCACAATGCACCTATTATGGTTGATAGTGTTCCTATGATAAAACATAAGCATGATAGTATGAGTACAATCTCTTTTACATGTTCAATTTTGATATTCAACTTTCTACTTATCAATGGTATATGGTTAGTTCCGACAATATTCAATGTAGATTTGGTTGAAAAATGGATTAATGTACTTAACAATGTCATTGCAGTGTTGATTTTTATTATGATAAGTCAAATGTATAGGTTCTAGGAAGAATGGGAAAATGACACGGGACATGTGAGACAAACATGTCCTCACTTGAATTTTGAACGACTCAAGATTTTGGTGGTCCAAAAGATTTTCAATGGTAAAATACTGCAAGACATTTTGGACTAGCAAATACTCTTGTTATCCTGCAAAAGTATTTTTACTATCCTTCACTTGAATATGATGTCAACAGGTACATTCAATCATGAGTGTTTTTTTTCCATTGCTAAACCACCGAATCAACGACAAGGACTTTATACGTGTTTGTTGGTTCCTAGTCAACCATGTGAATCTATTTCAATGGACTACCTGAAGGGATATCCTACTACGAAACATCAACATGAAACGCTCTTAGTAGTAGTCGACATATTTTCCAAGATGGCTATCATCATACCATGCAAGAAGACTATGACAACACATTAGACTGCTCAATTCTTCTTCAAACATGTGTGGAAACATTGTGGCCTTTCGACGAACATAATTTTCGATAGAGATGCCATATTTGTCAGCATATTTTGGAAGACTCTCTGGAAACAACTCGACATGATACTTTCTTTGTCGATAGCTTTCCATCCTCATATAGATGGATAGATAGATAGATGGAGGTTGTGGATCGCTTGGTAGTACAACTGCTTCGCATGTACAACCACAAACATCGACAGACATGGGATGAAATTCTTCCATACATACATCACAGTTACAATCATGCTCAGCACAACTCTACGAGAAAGAGTCCATTCGAGATCTGTTATGGATTTCAATCCTCTTCACCCATCGACTTGATTAGTTCATCGACACAATCTAACGACACTGACTTTGAAGGATAAGAGGTTAAAAAAGCATTAAATTTTAGAGACCAAATCTACAACATTTAGAAGCAAGAACAGGAAAGGTTACAGTGATCTAATGCAAAAGTTAAGGCCCGACACGATCAACATCATACTCCTCATTCATTCCAAATTGGGTATCATGTCTAGTTACATATAAATAATGAGCGCTTCACTCGCCCATACAGAAAATTGAAACCATTGCGATATGGTCCATATGGTATCCTTAAGCAGATTGGAGAAAATGATTTCCATCTCGACATTCCTTTATGCTTGGTTCTACATCCAATGCTCAATGTGGATTTACTTCGACCATACCATGCACCCTTGTCGGAACATAACAAATTTCAAATAGTAGAACCCAAGGACATCCATCCAGATGTTGAGGAGCCTCTTCCTTGTGACACCATCATGGGATGACACATATTCCATACAAGGACAAACTCCATTCCCTTGTTTCAAGTGACTAAAGTTGGAAAACTCCTAGCCTAAGGAAAGTGGTACTCTGCTATTGAACTCACCAACAAGTTTCCTCACCTGAACGAGCAAATAATTGGGACCATTGTTTCTTAAGGAAAGAGGAATGATCCACCCAACAGTTGGGATGTTTTTGAATTTGATAGGTTCAACATTGACTTCGACAAGTCCAAATATTGACACAACATCGACAGGTTTTGCATCTCGACACGACTGTCATCGTCGACTCCAACATCTCGACACGACTGTCATCGTCGACTCCAACATCTCGACACGACTACAACATATTGTCTCTTTGTATTTCTGTCATATGTAATGGTTGAACTTCCTAACCGTTCTAACTTCTTTGTAATTGAACGTAACAGGTAGTCACCCAAGTGTCTCAGCAGTCTATGTAAGCATGTACATTATTGTAAAATACAAGCAAGTAATAGAGCAGTAATCAAATAGCATAGATTGGTTAGAATTCTTGCATTTTGTATGTATGTTTAATTTATGTCTATGTAGTGTATTTATTGTTTTGATTATTTAGATATGCTTCCACGATACCAATGCTCAATTCATTCAATCGGACTGTTGTACCTCGACATGCACCTGGGCACTCGGATCAGTCATCTGGTGGGAGAGTAAGATAAAGGAAGACCTCCTTACAAAAGGTTAATTTATTTCTTCCTGGTATGAATTTACTGATGCATTAAATAAGCAATTCTATCCATTAGACTACATACAAAAAGCCATGATGGATTGGAAAAAATTAAGGCAAGGTAAATGTCACAATGTACAAGAATACACTCAGGTATTCAAAAAGAGAGTTTTGATTTTGGATATACCTCTTTACACTCAATAAACTCTTCTCAAGTTTATTGGAGGATTACATAGTTATTTGTGTCATACTATACTTATATTTAATCCTACTAACCTTCATGAGGTATGTGTGCAAGATACACACATTGAATCCAAATGAAAGAGTGCTCATGATAACTTTTATTCAGCTGAATCCAACCAATCAAAAGAAGGAAAGGAAAAAGGGAAAGGTAAGCAT
Organism: Pseudotsuga menziesii; assembly: GCA_001517045.1. Lineage (NCBI taxonomy): Eukaryota > Viridiplantae > Streptophyta > Pinopsida > Pinales > Pinaceae > Pseudotsuga > Pseudotsuga menziesii. Next base: position 340,366 of record LPNX011011214.1, read on the forward strand.
AGAACTACAGTGAGGAAATGTGATAAGATGCCTACATGCTCACATTGGAAAAAATAAAGGGAACAAAGAATAAAAGTGTTGGATACTGCATCTAGAATTGAAACCGAAATGGTTTAAGGATCGGAAAGAGAAGCAAAAGGACATGATTATCGTTGAGGACCTTGGATCGGACTCTGAGGACGAAACAAAGATAACAATCATAGGTGTGAAATGTAAAGTTATTGTTGGTAATGATTCTAACATTGGTTCATCTTATGCTTCTACTTCTAAATATCATGTCAATTCTAAGGAGAGAAAAAGGAATGCATTGTTTCATATAAGGGTAATTACAAAACAAACTAAGATCAACACACTCATAGATAATTGATCCCAAGCTAATATCATTTCAGAATAAGTAGTTAAGCAACTGGTGTTGGCTTTTATCCATCCTATTAGGACCCTGACCCAGTTTCATTCCCTTCTTCTTAGTGCAACAAAGCCCAATATATTGTCTCGACAGAGCAAAGCCCAGTCGGCAAAACCTGCGACGTAGATGTAGTCTCATTCGAGATATCTTTCTATGGGTAGCTGCCAAAACCAAGTTTCTACAGTTGGGTGGGGGATTTTTGGTACCTTAGTCATTTACCAAGTTTCTCAACCAAGCCCATGGGTGTATTACTTATTCTTATTATGAACAGTTAGACATCAACCCAACTTCTCCTTTGCAACTAATATAACAACAACCCCAATGCAACATAAATGTATTCAACTTATAACAGTGCGACTGATATACATCTATTCATTCATAAGCAAATATATAAGCATTCATTCAACACAATATATATATATGTAACTCAAACACATTCAACATTCATGCATATACACAGAATCTAACGTGGAAGCCCATCCGAAGAAAACCACAAAGGTGCTCTTCATCTGGCATGAGAAATATATGCATCTTTTGTCTACACACTAAGATGCATACTCTGTTCTAGATATTATTCTTTATATACACATTCTATTTATTCCTCTCATTCTCTTTGATCTTCTCTTCTTCTCTCTCCCTACTTAACTCTATTAATGATCCACACACAACCTTGATCGATTCAACTTCTCCTACAATTCTGTGCACTCAGCTGCAGATTCTTCAACGCAAAATAACTTAGCAACACTAACAGACAAAAAATACATAACATCTAATAGTGGAGAGATTAACACTCTAACAGTGAAGAAGCTAACAACATGGAAGCTAACCCACATACATCTTGGGTTCCTCCTTTTATAGACTCTTTTACATACTCGTTATAGACTCTTTACTTGTCGCTTTCTTAGCTGACTTCCTATACTTAGCCAACATGTTGTCTTTTCTATTCTAGTGACATCTGATAGTAGGCACTAAATCCCTAACTTACAAAGATACCTTCATACATTTGGCTTCTGTCGGCTCTAGCCGACCTCGTACCCACGATCTTTATGGCCTATCACTTTCTAACCGTTAAGTCATTCTGCCATTTTCCAGTCGTTATACCACTTGCACGCCTTCTGGTACTATTATTCCATCATGCCTTTCCTTGTCGCATTCTTTCCTTCTGTCATGGCTTCCTCTTCTGTCGCGCATCCTCCTTCCTCCTGTTACCTCTTTTGCATCTCCTTTTTCTTCTTCTCTAGCTCATCTCCATACTTAGGAAGAATTCTAAGTGAATTATGCTTTCCTTTCTCGAGGCACAATAATTGGTATTAATGACAAAACCACATAGGAAACCTTATCCATTAGGATGGGTATGCAAAGATAAAATATTACAAGTAACAAAGCAATGTGATCTAAAGTTTGCAATAACATCCAAGTTTGTAGATGAAGTTGAATTTGATGTGGTTCGACTAGATATCTGTGGAATTATGTTGGGTATCCTGTATTTATATGATCAAAAGGAAAGTTTATGTAGAGAACATAATCAGTATCATTTGTTTAAAGAATGAATTGAGTATATAGTACATTCACATTCATTTAAAAATGACAGATTATTGGGAACTACACAACAACTAAAAATGGTCGTTAGTGCAAGTCAGAATTTGGCACTTATGTCTATGCAATTTAAGGAAGAAAAGAATCCCAAGCATGAAAAGGAAGTGTCGTTGCACCACAATGCACATATTATGGTTGATAGTGTTCCTATGATAAAACATAAGCATGATATGAGTACAATCTCTTTTATATGTTCAATTTTGATATTAAGCTTTCTACTGATCAGTAGTATATGGTTGGTTCCGACAATATTGAATGTAGATTTGGTCGAAAAAGGGATTAATGTACTTAACAATGTCAGTGTAGTGTTGATTGTTATTATGATAAGTCAAATATACAGGTTCCGGTAAGAATGGGAAAATGATATGGGACAGGTGAGATGAACATGTCCTCACTTGAATTCTGAATGATTCAAGCTTTTGGTGGTCCAAAAGCTTCTCAGTGGGAAGGTTTAATCCAGGAGGATGTCCAATATTGATTAAAATCAAAGTCTTCAAATTGTGATAAGAAGCTTGTAGTTGCATAGAGCTTGAAGATATATTTCTAGCAACATTTGTTTCATGCAAAATGGACTTCGGACGTGAAATTTATTTAGTTCTGAACTTTCGGCAAAATAGGTAAAATTGGCCAAAAAAAGTGTCACATGGCACCAATGCAAGGGTGACATGTGGCCTATATGGCATGGCACAATCATAGAGCACCATGTGGTAGTATGCAATCCAGTTGGTAGGCTGATTTGGTAGGTTGAATGTACAGATAAGATCTAGTGGCATATGAGGTAGAGCAACCATGGCATGCCACGTGGCATCCTAGTTGGCACTTGGTTGTTTGGTTTACCAAAATGTATGGGGTCGGAGAGGATTGAACCCCGAACCTCCTCATAGCCTAAACCTCCACCAAATCCTCCCACCCATATCATCCACCGAATGTAACTTGATGCTATAGTGTGCCACTTGTATTTAAGTTTGAATGGTGGCTCATTTTGAAAAAAGGTTGGGCTGAGGGCTAAGCCCTCATCCCCCATATATATGTTATATTGTAACCAACAACCATACCACCGATGGAACCAAGAGGCAACACTTTCCACATGACCAACCATCATGAGCCAACAAACCACAACCATATATTATATCACATGCCAACAAAATCATGTTATGGGGAGAGGTCCACGGGTTTTAACCCGTGACCTCCTCCTCCTTTTCCAACGCCTTAACCACTACACCTAGGCTGCCACATTTGATGGGATATGAAATCCTTTTGTTTTAAAGTTGATTTGGGGTCTGAGTTTAGGACAATATAGGCACGCTCCACTTTTGACCCAAATCTAAAACAAAGTCATATTTTTATATGGTTTTTAAACCAGATATATATTATTGTCGGATTTGTTATTTGCTTTTGAAACAAAAGTGTATTTTTTATGGATATTTGCCATACGTTTATCCATTTTTAATGGGTCTATATCCCATTAAATTTGGGGATCAAATATTTGTAAATCCCACTCAACTTGGGGATTAGAAATGGATTTTTTTTGCCAATGTAATTTTGCCATGGGAAGGCATTGGAAGATGCATTGAAGTTTTGCTGATATGATGCCAAATTGCCTTTCAAGCCTTTGTAAGCTTTGCTCATTTTGTAAGAAACTTTTTAGCCACTCTTGGGAGATTTTGGAGAGAGAGAGGAATTCATTGTTGAAGCCTAAGTATTTTTTTAGTAGTTGTGAAGAAGGAATTTGTAACTGTTCAAGCATTTTGAAGACTAATAAGATCGGTCCTCATTGGAGCTGAACCCAACGACATAGCCCATCAAGGACGAACTCTGTTATCATCTGTTGTCTACAAATTTCATGGTTTACATCTCTTTTATTTGTTTATGTGCTTCAACTATGCTATTTAATTTTGTTATTTAATTTTGCTATTTAAATCCTTTTAATGAGTTTAATCATTCAAATTTCCACATGCAAGTTAATGGTTATAAATATCCTATCATTTTCAGATCACCCCCAACAACAAATATTGCCTCCAACACGAGTATGTTATGTATCCTATATTATCAATTAATTTATGTTATTGTTTGTTGTGATTTTTAGTTATGTTTACATAAAAAACTAACTTTTCACATTCAAATAGAATTAACTTGGTGTTAAGTTTTGTTGTTCTTTTTTCTATCAACAAATGTATTTTCCCGATTGGCTAAATTTTTAAATTTCTACATGCAAATGCTATTTGTTGGAACCTAAGGTTACGCAAGTTCATCACACTCCTTGATTTTCTAGAGATAGTCATTCAATATATAATAGTTGACTAGCAAAGCATTAGACTAGAGGATAGATTGGGAGAGTCAAAGGATCGACTAAATGGTTGACAAGGTTGTGGTCAGCTCGACTAGAACAATCGACTAAACTAGGGGATTATGTGGATTTCGCAGAAATGGTTAAAACCATATACCTTTATTTGTAGACAAAATATTCCTCACTTCAAGATAATTTGTTAGATCTAGAGACTATAAAAGAACGACCCTATGGGTTGTTTTTATATGTCCTTTTGTGTATGATCAAGTATGCATTGCGATGTTATGATCACAATGCATTTGTTGTAACTATGTCTTTAGAAACTACTTTTCTTCTTGGAATATTGTTACCTTCCATCATTTTCTTTTCTATTTTAGGGTTCAAGTCAAGAGGTTCACCAACATGGTATCAAATCTATTGGTTTTTACCTATCCCTATTGTGTATGAATCGTGTTGAGTCAAATCCAAGGTAGATAAACTCTGGGATGAATATTTGTCGATTGATACCTCTTCTTGAACTTAGATCAAATTTATTTGATCAGAAGGATGGATTCCAAGATAAAACCTCATGTTCTAAATGGACACAATTATGCAATCTGGGTGCCATTTATGGAGACATTGTTGAAGAGGAAGGGACTGTGGAAACATACAAAGGTTGCTATTGCATATTTGTAGAATTCCAATGCTAAGTTTATGATCGATGGAAATAAGGATGAGGTTGTTGGGGTCATCACGACCTACATTTCAAGGGAGATTCACTTTCATACAAGAGAGATCAATTGTCCTCATGACATCTAGAAGAAGTTGAATTCATTGTTAAACACGGTTAATGAATCAATTCATGTAGAAAGTGAAAGATTTGATCTCTTTGGAACCTCTTTAATTTGACTGAATTGAGGACTATTTAGCTTGCATCAAGGAACTACAGTTGAAATTAGGTGAATGCGGTAAGGAATTTTCAAAGAAGGATGGACAGCTCATTGAACTGACCCTGATGAATTTGAAGAATACTTATGATGTCTTATGCTCCTCCTTTTGCGCCATTTGTATGTAACGCAAATAATATGGTAAGGATTTCACCTTTGATGCTTTTCATTATTTGTTGATTAAATACCAACAAAAGTTGCTTGAAGAAGGGAATATTGGTAACAAACATCAGGCTTGCTTGCTCAAAAACAAGTTCAAGAAAAACTATAAAGAACGCGGTCAATCGGATCATTGACCAAAATATATTGACCAACCTTATAAATGAAATATTGGAGAATCGTCATTGATGAACAAGGATTGAAAGAATAAAAGTTGTCGGTATTGTTGAAAAGTGGGACGTGCCAATAAAACTTGTTGGAAGAAAACGAAGGACTTGGAGGAGAAGGTCAGGCACCTTGAGGATAGTGTGTCTACCAGTGAGTTCATCAATCGACTTGTTGAAAAATATATATTTTTTGTTAGCACTTCCTAGGAATTAAATTCATGTACGACTAAGAAAGAATGGATAGTCGATTTTGGATATACTCATCATATGGCTAAGGATGCTTCTACGTTCTCTTACCTAAGTGGAGATCCAAAATGGAAGATTTATGTAATCGATGATTGCGTTCTCACAATTGTTGGAAGTGGATATGTTGAATGAAAGATGGTTGAATATCTAATGTTTATCATGTTCCTAGATTGAGAGTTAATTTGTTATTGGTTGCTCAACTTACACAAACTAAGAAGACTATTGAATTTTGGTCAAATCACTTTATTGTAAAGGATCTGAGACTTAGGGGGAAAATAGTTGCTTCTGGATTTTTGGATCCCAAAAACACACTTTACAAGTTCTATGATTCTCCCTGATCGACTAAATTGATTGGATCGACTAGATCGACGACACTCATTGCTTAGATCGACAACAAATGTCAAATTTGGCATGAAGGACTTGGACCCCTTAATTTTCTAAGTCTAAAGATGATGGTAATTCATATTATGGTTATTGGTCTCCCAAAGAATATTCCACCTAATGGAGTTTGTAGAGGATGTGTTCTTAGAAAGCATGATTAGGCACCCTTTGATTCCGAGAAAGCATGGTGAGCATAAAACCATGAAAAACCATAAAACTTCAAGCTATGCTTGGGCTTCAGGAAGCTACAGTTATGGGGGGATGTTAAGAGAATGTAATTACATCTTGTGAATCTCCAGAGTGTTGTGTTGATTGGTGGGTGTTGGAACCTAAGGTTATGTAGGTTCATCACACTCTTGGATCTTGTATAGATAGTTGTTTTATAGGCAACAACGAATAACAAAACAATCGATTGGATAATTGAATGGGAGAGTCGAAGGCTCTACTGAATATTCGATGAGGCCATGGTCGGCTCAACTAGAACAATCGAATAAACTATGAGGCATTGCAGATTTCATGGAAATGATTAGAATCAACGACCCCTATTTATGGACCAGATATTCCTCACTTTAAGGGAGTTCATTTTTTCTAGAGACTATTAAAGAACAACCCTATGGGTTGTGTTGATATGTATTTTGTGTATGATTCAGTATATATTGTGATGTTCTAATCTCAATGCATTGTGCTTAAATGATGTAATGGTGTCTTTAGGCACCACCCCTCTTCTTAGAATACTATTCCCTTCTGTCTTTTCTTTTATGTTCTATGGTTCGGGTGAATAGGTTCCCCAACACCATTTTTGTCTATCCATGGTTGTTTAAATGCATTGCCAAAAATATTTTGGTTGTGGAAAAATAAAGTACGTGTGCAAACACCATACAAAATGATTTTACCCTTTACAAATTGTGGGAGTTACATCACTGCTAAGTACAAGTGTCAAGACACATAAAAAGAGGAGATTCTTTGAATCTCCACAAGAGCCTTAAACTCATGAAACTTACTGAAGACTTTATCCCTAGTCTTCATGAAATATAACTAGGTCTTTCTGGAGGGTGAGGTAGCGTTAAGAAATGCTCACCCAAGGTAGGAGGGTGAAGGAACGAACCTGAAGACCAAAGGGAGAGGAATCATTAATAAATGAAACATAATAAAGATTGCAAATCAAAGAAGTTGGTGACATAGTTACACATAGATTTGCATGAATCATATCAAGAAACTATATTGATATATGCTCACTACTTGGAAAAGAATCTTTGTATTCTTTCCAAGTGCAAAACCCTTGTACACACCTATCTTATAGATCATAAAATTCAACAATCCTTTCAATATGTCCTTCAAGCGTGGAAGTGATCCATGGTGCAATCAGCCAAATCTCTTGTTCCAAAAGTCTCGTGCTTTCCTCCACCTTTTCGTATTACAATTTTCAATAAATCATATCCTCATAATTAGTGGATATTTTTTATTTGGGTTGCTAAATGAGTTTTTTATCTTTCAAGTTTTATTATACTTAAATAGTTTTTCCAACATTTCAACATTGAGGATTTCTACAAACAAAAACTAGTAATAGTTTATCATACCCTTCTACACCCCATGAGAAGGGTATGATAAACTATTTGCAAACATTAGCTATTTAATTATAGTATGATGATATTTGGATTCTAGAATCCATTTAGAGCCCCAATATTTATGTATCGTTGTATTTCCATATTTAAATTTCATATGGTAATGAACATTGATTGAAATATATAATGGTAATATAAAAAACATTGTTGAACATTGAATATGTGTAATTGTATTTTCATATTTGTAATTCATGAATGATATTTTGAATTTGTCATGGTATTTGTGTGTGTGTGTGTAATTTCCCTATTGTATATTATCTAATGTTTTCTAAAGATCTAATGTTTTCTAAAATTCTAATGCATTTGTTTTCATTGTATGCATAATTGCTTCTATATCCATTCTAGTGCAACCTAGCATTAAATAGAAATGGTCTTTGGTCATCAGTAACTGTATTTTTTTCATGATCCTTTACAATGACTAATAAAACCTCTTTATCAAAAATTTTCCTCAATTTATAATACAACTTCAAAGCCTTTTTAGATGAAACATTCTTATCTTGACCATATGTTGCATATAAGTCACTCCTGGACTTAAACTTGATCCCTCCTATGTTTCTGAAAAATTATATTCTTGAACTTCAAAGGCAGAACCTTGTGAGTTTTCCTTCATTCTCTTACTTCCCACTTCAACTAACTCTTTCTCTGACTCAGTTTTCTACCTTTTTGATGTTTGTGAGTCTTCTTCTTCAACTTCCATATCCTTTGAGTGGCTTCTTTTACTTGTTGTTTCCATTTTACTTGGAGTTGGCACTGCCATTGCTATAGTTTTCACTAAAGCAAATGGATTCACCTGTATATTTTCCATATCCTCCACATCTTACTAATAATCTGTCAAATTAGTCCTTTCAGCTAATCCATGTACTTCTTGATGTTCAAATGCTTTATTCTTATTATGTTTCCTCCTCTGAGATATGATATGAAGTGGATCATAGTTAACCTTAGTGGCCTTCATAAAATTCATACCTTGCAAAAGAACCTCAATCACGGGGAGATCAACTTTATTCTTAATGATGAATGGGCCCACCTTTAAAGGAAACTTGATTTCATAAGCTTTTCTGAAATTTATTAAATGTTCATTTTCTACAATAAACTTATGTTTGATGAATTTCGAGGCAAATATCTTGGGTGTTAGGAATGTTGGAAGAATATATGGTTCATGAGCAAAACCATAGACTCTGATGATTGTGTGTTATTTTAGCAAAAATCAATCCCTAACCCTTCTGTATGGAGAAAACTACAAGATTTCCTCCATTTCTCACAAAACTCTGGGCATATTACTTTGAAACATCACTCTGTATATTTTTTCCATTATAAGGTTCATGTAGTTGAAGGTCTTATTCCTTATTTCCGAGGTAAACAAAATTTCTAGAAATTATAGGTTTTCTTCATTGAAAAATAAGAACATCCTATCGAGATAGGATTGGAATCTGAAATGTCTCGCTGTGTGGAAATTCACCAGCTGATAATGAATATTCTCAACTAGGAATTCATCAAATTAAAGATAGGGCAACTGACTTGATTGTGATCCAAGCTAACAAACACTCATCTTAAACAATAGAATCAATAACAGTTTTGGGACAAATCTGTCAGTGTCCAGACCCAAAAACTGACTCAATAAGGAAATGACTAACTAAGACTCTTCATTCAACATACTGATATCAAGAGGAAAAGGTTCATCTGCAATAGACACATCAGATTTAAGGCTTTTAGAGTAAAATATTTGTTTTTATTCCACAACAACAAGTTTGAACTATTAAATTAGGTTTTCCTCGACATAATATTCATGGTTCAAGGTAAACGACGGTGGAACTTCAAGTGAATATTTGATAACTAGGGAATTAATGGGGAAAAGTATCCTAGACCTAGTAGAGTCCAATACAACTCTTTCAAGCGGGGACAAATTCGACGCACACCAAGCCACAAAATCTGGGAATTTTAGGGTTTGGTTGAAACAAAAATGGTGGAAATGTGACCGATAGACACCATGCAGGTCAACCCCTTTCTCTTTAAAGGTTTTTATTTTAGTTTTAAACTCATGGACTGGACTGAAAGACAATACAGTATCAAATATATCCCCATCTCTATATTCAAATATTACTTCAAGTTTTTTGAATTCATGAGCCTATGCTTCAATTTCTCCCCTGCCTTCCATTTTTAAATAATTTAGGTGGCTTAGTTATGTGTCCTACTTGGTTGATGGAAGATGGAAATGTTACTATTTGATTTAGCTTCCACAGACGCAGAAACATTTTCCTCCAACCCACAAAAGACAAGTAACCAAAAGCATGTGTCCTTTTTCCTTTTTATAATACTCTCTTGTTGGTGGTTTCAAGATCGGGAGGAGTGGTTTTCTCCTACCTCCTTCCACCTAGCGGAATGATCCTCCGCCTGCCACGTGGATAGCGGTAAAAATTCCAATGGGGTGAGCTCCATCCACTTCCCGTGCAATTTGCGGGTGTGGAACCCTTCTCTGCCATTGATTGCATCATCATTCTAATATTTCACTGTCAATTGCCTATGACCTTTAACCCTATGCACTTTTCATTATGTCGATTACTTACCATTTGTCTCGTCAAGCATCTTTCTCTAGCAAACTATCTATCCATCGTTGATCTCTCTTTCCCTATATATTGCACCGTTGATCCAATCTGAACTTTAACTCTCTCCAACAGTCAATTCTCTGATCATCAATCCTATCTTTCATCGTGCAACTTATTCCAATGGATTTGATGTCCATCTTCAATCTATTTACTCCACAAATCTCGACCATAGAACCTTTCAACATATACCACAAGTGCCTCTTCCATAATTTAACAACTTTACACTTCTAGCATGTAGTCCCATGGGAAAAATAAAAACCTTGGTCTCACTTTAAGGACCCATCCTGTCACCCATCGGTCATATTGCAAAAAGTTTAGATACACAATCTCCTTATATTTCGTTAAGCCCCCTCTTCTCACCTATTCACCAAAACCGTACTAACACCAAGTAAAGTGAACAACCCCAAGAATAATATCGACAACTTCCTCTCTCAAGTGAACCTCCTCACTCTCTCTTTTGCACACTTAATTGTGTGTGAGATGTGTCTAAATGAGGGAGGTGCCTCACCTATTTATACTCATTAAGTGAGTAACCTATTTACCTAACTCGGTCGGTATGGTCCTTTAATTAGGTCTGACCTACCTACAAAGACTCCAAATAACATTTATAAAATACTTTTGTGGGTACTATTGACCCGACTTCCAATAGAGGTTTTACCTCATGACTTTTACATGACCAAGTATGTAATGACATCTCCGAAAGGAGGAATAATAATAATACAATAAAAGGTACAATAGAATATCTTTATAAGTTACATTTCTTTAGCACTCTATTTGGCTTCAGACGGCCTTGGCACTCGTAATACCTACCACAACCAATACAAGGAAGGTCCCATTCTCTACTTCACAGTCCCTCAGACACCCCTTCCCTCCAATGCTCTTAAGAGTGGGAAAAAAAGGTCCAAGATTCCGAACCTTTAGAGATTCTTGCCTTCAATTGGTTTATCAACAAATTCCAACCTCTAAACTCTCTCTCGCTGCAATTTTCTCTTGGATTTTTCCCTAATTTGGCCACGTGACTATGAATCACGAAATTCAACTTTCGGGCTTGTAAATCGGGGTGTTCCAATGTAATTTTGGGATTTTTCTACTCTCAAATTATCCCCAGGGTTTATATCTATGGATTCCCCATTGGATTTCACTCCTAACGTGAATTTCTGGGTGTTTTTGGCACTTGGGTTCTTTCCAAGTTGCGATTTCTGTAAACTCCACTATCGGGAATGCATAACAAAATGGAAATCGATGTCTAGTTAATCCACCATGGAATGGGGGAGATGAAAAATGAATTTCAATTAAGAAAATGAATTATGGGTCAAGTAACCCATGCCCATACCCAACCATTAGAATTTTTGGGTTTTCCCATGCTCCATTCAATTCGTGACTTGATTCTCAGCTACCTTCTTACAACAAAATTAAATGTTAGCATAGCTAGTCAAGATGGGTTCTCAAGGTGAAATTTGGAAACACAGGGTTCAATCCCAGAACCCCTCACCTCTCCCTATTGGATACATATATCCCCCTCATTTCAGTTGCTTCCATAGTGAGCTCTTGGTATTTTTATTGCATTAAAAATATTTACATGATTTTACAATTTTCCATGGCTTACTCGCACATGGCTAGAAAAATATAAAATACTTGCCTTTTTAAAAGTCGAGCATCCACTAGCGGGCCCTTGGCCTTGAGCTCCACTCTAGGAATAATACATCGCATATACAAAATATTTACATATAAAGCCAATGCATTCTAAGGGTCAAAATAGGGGTATTACACAAAGTACATTTCTATTTATCAAAACCATAATTTTTTTTTTAGATCAAATTACAAACATACCCAGTGCTTCCTAAAAATAGTAATGCACAATCCATGGTGATTTTTAAACATAATTGCACTGCTAGTGGTGATTTAAAATAATTACAAATCACCCCAATCAGTGCAAGAATATTTAATATTTTGTTTTGGTGCATTTGATTCACATAATCAAGCACACTGTAAATGGTATGCTTAAATAACTTTAGCACTGATATCTTTACAAAAGTAAAAAATGTATTTTTTTATTTATTTCTACATCTGCACTATGTTGGATATATCTATACTCACCAAGGCAGTGTATAAATATATCTAGAGCACCGATGTATTTGAAAAAGTAAATTGACTATTTTTTATCTTTATAAGATGCACTTTATATACATTGACACATCGTCATCGATGTATTCCTATATATATAGAGCACCGATATCTTTGAAAAATATAATCATTTTTCTTGGATATGCATCTTTTTGGTGTGTTGTATATATCAATACTTATCACAAGCGGTGCATCATTATATCTACAGAACTAATGTATTCGAAAATTAAATTTATAGTTTGTGTTCTTTCTACAGTTTGCTTTATATATATAAGACTCGTGGTGCTTTTGTATATATATAGAGTATTGATATCATTGAAAAAATACCAGCATAGATCCAAATCCTAGGCTCTATCAAGCGTCAAGATGTAGCGTTCCCAAACCTCCGACCGGCGAAGAGGACGCTACCATGGCGTTAACCATTCGGGCTACTAGCCCCATGAACATGTGAATTCATTAAAATTGCTGAGACAGAATGCATTGAAATAGAACATACATAGATGCAGTTATTTATCATACACAGCGGAAGCAACATACATTCATACCAGCATTCAGTCAACATGATCATCATAATCACTAACAGTAAATAAGATTGCAGAAGTAAAATAGACAAGATTACTTATCTTAGAAAGAACCCGTTCCGCAACCAGCTACGTCGCTGCAACGTTCCACCCAACCATAGGCCAGCGTGCTCCTTAATCTCTCAGCAACGCTGCCACCCCCGAGCTGGGCATGATTCTCCAAGGAATAAGGGAACAAGCAGGCTTACACATAGCCAAGGATACACAAAACAGCAAGCCAACACAGTTGGGTTTATCAGGCCATCAACAAACCAGCCAAGCCAACACAGCTCGAAGACCAACCACTGCATACACGTAGCAAAGCAAGCGGTTCACATCTTAGGCGGGAAAATACGAATCCTGAGTCGTTCTTGGCCCTATTGTGGCTAAAATGTCTCCATAATAGCCACAGCAAACCCAAACCGAAAGAGAACCCACATCAAACCACAAATCGTGGGGAAAATAGTAACCCCAATCTCAATATTGAAGCAACGGGAAATACACAGCCCCCACAGTAGAAATCGTGAATGGCTACTTCACAGGGACATCGTGGATGGCAGAAAATGGCTCACTAAGAGTCCACAGCGGACCAAAACGTAATTGAACACCACAGCCAACAAAAACATGAGGAAAACAACAGCCCCAGTCTCACAATGAAACAATGGGAAATTTACACAGTCCAAAAATGGAAGAGAGATCAGACTCTCAGCATGGACAGGAGGAAAACATACACAGGAAGATCGTGGTTGACCGAGAACGGTTTCTCCAGCTCTATACGTGAGGAAAAATGATGAAGAATCCTGTGCGTGAGGAGAACAATGCAGAATCCCCAAATCGCTGGTTAAACCATCAGCAAAACAAAATCGTGGATAAAACCATGGCTATATCACACACAAAGGGGAAATCGTGCCCATGAGGCCACTCTTCTAGCGCGCTGCATGCGCAAAACCAAAGGAAAACCCCGATTGGTGCGTGAGGAAAAAAATAGAACGTCTCTCTGTGTGAGGATCCGAATTCCCCAGACCACCATTGTGAAGGTGAAGACTTGTCCAGCTACCTGCGTGAGGGAAAATGAGCCTGCTGGTGGAGTGTGTGTGTGAGAAAGGGCTGACAGTCCTCCACACAACACTACCCAGCAAATAACCATCCCAACTAACAACAACAGTTTTAAATGTGGTAGTTGACTGATGAGACAAGGAAAGGTGAGTGAGTCAAAAGGGTGGGTGACAACTAAATGGGTTTAACAACTGACGCATGGATTTTCCCATTGGCCCAAGGTTTAATAATTTCCCCTCCTTATCCTTAGGAAAATCATGCCCTTTTGATTTTAACGTTGCACCGTCGTAGCTGGCTGTAGGTTTATTTTAATTGATGTGCGTATTTACATGATTCCAAACTATAATGTGCCGGATAGCACGATATAGCATCGGCAACTATCCCTATTTCCGAAACATGCACAACCAAATCGATGGTGGGGCTTTTGCCTTTAGCTCCTCACCATGATTAATTACATTATATACATCATGCAAATGGGGTCAAAACCGGGGTGTTACATTCCCCTCCCCCTTGGAATAACACCGTCCTCAGTGTTCCAATACACAGGAATACATATACAATACATATACAATTGCACATCAAAATTTCAATTTTTTTTTTTTTTTTGCAGATCTGTCGCACGTTCAATTATTTACTTTGATCATTCAGTACCAAGCCTCTCGGATTCCACGACCTTGTCCCACTGGTTCTTTGCTTTCAGCTTATCCTGAAGTCTAGGAACTTTGCGGCTATTTCCTTCTTCATGCTCCCTCATTGGGCAGTCCCGACGTAAATGATGTCCTCCGCACTCCCAGCATTTCACTAGCTGCTTCATCTTTACCTGCTCAATTTCCTTTGAGTATTCATGCCTGGACCATTTCTTATCGGGTCGCTTGGACGAATGTCCCATTACTAATCCACCTTCCTTTCCTTTGCCGATTGCTCCCAGAAGGCTTTGCACCTCCCTTCGCAAACCAATAGATTCTTGCAAAACCTGGTGGTTCATTTCATTCTGCCTTCTCTGTATCTTGTACATCTCTCCAAGATTTTCTTGGGTATTGGCAATCATTTGAAGGAGACTTCCAGCCAAATCCAACAACTTTTGATCTGCTGCCATGATCAATGTGCGCCACTGGGTTTCACTTTTCTCACCTATGAAATGCGCCATTGAAATTCTGTCAGACCAAGCATAATATAGACATTAAAATCAGTTAGTCAATTACCCAATTGGCATGACAGTCCAAGTCTCATCAAGGAGACTTTCATATTTTTCATGCCTTCCCAATAGGCACATGAGCTCATTCATGTCCATTCTTGGGCAGGGAATTAACTATTCCAACATTCATAATTTACTTTCAGCAAGTACACACATTCCATTTTCAGTCATACATGCATTCAATAATCTTTTGCTCTCACAATGCATAAATATATATATATATGTATAATCAAAAGGCAAGAGAGAGCAGCAAGAGTTTTTCCCCTCTTTGTTTTGTTCCATCTTGGAACCCACACCACCGCTGTGGCTTTTCATGCTCTCAGCCCCTTTCACTTCACCGTGAATGCTGGACCAATCCCTCTTGGTCATGACACTTAGTGTCTCTGGTCTATTTTAGACCTCTCAACCATGGAGCCTCTCCACATGGTTTGTCTCGGCTGCTAGGACCTCCACAGTCTTACTAGCACCTTTTTCATTACCGCTCATTCCGAGCTTTCCAGGACAGTCACATGTCCACATGCACCCCTAGGATGCTCTCATAGTCCTCGCTCCCAGCGATACCTATATCCAAACACTGAATAAATTCACATGTTTAGTTTATTCTCATCGGTTTTATCTCTAGAACAAGAGCTTAAAACATCATAACCCAATCATATACACATGTTCATTCATAAGCAAAATAGTCCAATACTTATCTGTATTGTGCATTTCCTCGTTGGTCCATAGGATCCTGCTTCTCTTTGCAAGCCTTGGGATCGCCTATGGACTTAGATGTTAGGTTAGCACGCAGGCTTCTCCTCAACATCAAATAATTAATGTCCAACCAGTACATCTTCATGTCGACTGGGCTTGGAACTTTACCATGACCATTTCTAGGTCTAGGATCTACTATGGATCCCCAGGCATATAACAGCCCAACATACACTTATACCAACATACACTTATATCAACAATAATACATACACTTATATCAACAATAACCCTTACTCCACAACCCCTCACAACAACCATTTACCTTTTACCTTTAGGGTGCAACACCCAATTGCATCTATTTAGCCTGTCTACACAAGCAATATAAGCAGACTCATCAGCATTATTGCTCTAAAACCGTAATCATATTTCATATCATTCACTATCAAGTATTGAGACAACAGGAGTGCGTCCACTCCCTAGGGTGTAGTCAATATTGAAAACCCTTTCATGATCCAACATCGAGAAAGTGTGCACCCCTTTCCGATGTGAGCCATGTAGGCCCTATGCATACTCAAGAAATTGGTCATCATGGAAATAAAATGAAAATATGTTATGCATATGGAATTTTAATAATTGACATGCATATTCTTAGCAAGGGTCACAGAACACTTATCCATTTGCCGACGCAATATTCCTTCGTTAAGAAGGAATGGGGCTCCCTTCTCTGAGTTGACAGTCCCTCGGTTAGCCATCCCAACTCCTCTTTACATTTCATATCCACACATGTCTTACCGACATAATTTATACCATCTCACTCATGTTGCTTACCAAACATGTAGTGCAGATGAGACATTTCCAAAATGCCCAATGGAGTTTCACCCGAAACCCATTTCCAAGATAAGGGAAAAACTTCCCATGAAGTTTGGCTCCCGCAGGCCATCACACATGGTCTTCCTGTAGTGTGTACGCCTGGCACATTCATCAAATAGCCAAACAGTCAATCATCGTCTAATAATACAATCCAAATTGATTGTTCCATATCCAAGCAATAACATTAGTATTCAAATTCAATAGGAATTTGCAATTCTGTCTACTACAGAAATTAGTTTGCTTGGCAACGAGGTGATCCTCAATTGTGGGCTCTTGTAAGCAGCACCACTATGCCCATTATAGTTTTATGCTTACTAGCATAATACGAATACCCAATTACAATGCATCCTCCTAACGCAATCTTATGCAAGCCAATAGTGATTAGCAGTTGTCAGCAATTTCTTAAATCCGAAATTCACAACTCAAATTTAACAACCCATTATGCATACCAACTATTTTCACAGCCATGAGACTCTTCTCATAAGGTTTGGCTCTTTCACATGGCAGATTTTGGTCCTTGTCATGGTCTTACTCTCGTTTCCATGCTCTAAATAATCTACCTGAAACATGAGCTTCAATCAACCAAACACTTGGTAAGTCTAGATGCATATAACCTTTTCATTGCTGCAACCATCACTGAAGCATTTTCAGAATTTATAAAATTCAAATACTTTCAGCTGTTAATCACATCAATATGACCAAACTCATTTACTTCATGCAATCATTATCATACTAACATTTGCAAGGTATAGTCACATCATTCATGCAATTAAATGAAATGTTTAGATACTCCTTACTTCACAAGCGTATCATTTGTACCACCTTGCTCTTCCATAGAGCATTTTCGGCAACCAATTGATCATGACTATCCTCTTTATGCACTTACTATCCTGCATTCATAACAGCCTTTGAAATGGTTCCTGAATTGTCATCAATTCATCATTTCAGCCATTAGTTATTCATAATATCACATGCACTCATCTCAATGCATTCATGCAATGCATCACAACATTTGGACCTACACTTGCAATTAGTAATTCACACCCTTCATATGCATCCATTAAATGCATGACTACAAGATTCATAAAATATTTTTAAGGCATATCCATTCAATGCATGACTACAAGATTCATAAAATATTTTTAAGGCATATCCATTCAATGCTACCTTGCATTGATTCAGGAATACTATGCATTCAACATACCATGCATGGCCTAACCATGACTACTTCATATAGGATGCATTACTATAATCAAGACCAGTAGTACTTACTTTCCTTGAGCTACTAAGCTCAATCAACATATATAGGCATGACACCTTTCTATATTCAAATATCCACATGGTATGAGGTCTCTTACCTTTACCACTCCTTGGAATTTGTCATAATTCAAACTCTTACCTTCATGGGTCCTACTTACACCCTCGACATTACCAGTTTAGTCGGTATCTTGCAGAGGTTTGTGGAATTCACTCTCCATCTTCTTGATCATGGATTTGTTGCCTTATCATTTTCTCCATAGGGTTGCTGGTCACCTTCATCAACATCGGCAACATATTCAGCCATGCTCATGTTGTCACTGGTCTTTCCACCAATACCAACACCAATACAATATTTACCATTAGTGGTTCATTATAAATGTACAATTCCCACTACTTTTACCAATATGTAATATCCTATCCATGTAATACATATCCCCATGCATTTTCAACATCCCCATGCCATAATATTTATGTACACCAAGATTATAAAATATAAATATAGTTAGCAAGATAGGAGTTAAGGAGTTTTCCCTTTCAAATCCCTCATCTTTGCATGGAATTCCTCTTCCACATAATAGCCGGTTCGTCTTCATGGTCTTTGCTACTTCTGGGCATGCAATTCTCGGATTTGTCCATGTTGGCAGCAACATTGTTTGTCAAAGCAACCACTATTACTTTTCTGCTCCTCATTCAAACTCTGGTGGTTCTCCACTGTTCTCTGCTGGATACGCTTTCCAACGCCTATCCCCATGCTCCATTCTGACTTTGGGTGTGAAAATCACACTACTTCTAAAATGACCATTTTCACCAAATCTTTACATTTTTACACACAACTAAATTTTGGTCTGGGTGCTAACTTCAGCCATCTATAGGAGCAAGTCTAGAGATTATAGAAAACTTTTCTATCGGGCGAAGTCAATGCCTACAACGAGGAACACTCAGTAACTTGTGGATCTCATTTATGATGCACCATTCATTTTTTATGAATTCTGGGTTTGACTAATTTGCCCAAAACATAGAATTTTTCTTTTCACCAGAACGACTGTCTCAGAGGACGACGGGGGTCAAGGGCAGCGCCCTCGTTTTTTTTTTTTTTTTTGTAAATCTATGTTTTTCGCGCAATCTGGCGCATAAGATCGCTGCCACTTTCTCCTTTTCAGCCCATGAAAATCCACTGAAAAACAACTCAAAATCCCACTGAAAAACAACTCAAAATCCCACTGAAAAACAGTTGAAATCTGCTGGAAAATCCCACTTGAAATCTCAAAATTTCCTTGTACAGAATTGGGTCCCATTTCGACTAATCATTTTGATGTATCGACGGTCAAAACAACTAGCTTCTTCCACTGTTCATCGGCAGTCGGATCCACTAATCCTTCAGAAGGATAGTCCATTAGACAGCCGCAACGGCGGATGTTCAATCCACAAACCATTGCCGATGGCCGATGACTCCAAGACTTAGAATTTTTTTCGAAAATTTTCCCTTTCGTTGCTTGATCGGCTTCATTCTCTTCTTTTCGTCGGCAAAATAATTTCATCAGCAGCCGCAACGGCGGAACACAATCTTCAATCTTCTTTCGATCGGCGCCCAAATCTACTATGGCATAACCTAATCGGCATCGACAGTCTCTTCTCGTCGGAAGACTTAGTGCTCTCAGCTTCCGAAATGGCAGCACACGAACCACTTTCTTCTTCCGATTGGTGAACTGATTTTGACTGGCATCGACAGTTGGAACTTTTCCCTATCGGAAGACTAGTGCTCTAGACTTCCGCAACGACGGCACACGAACACTATCTTCTTCCGATAGTCAACGATTTCTGCCTTAGAAAAATTTTAAACTTCTTTCCTTACGGCGTCGGCTGTTCGAGGCCTTACCCGTCGGACGCATAGTTGTTTAGCCATCCGCAACAGCGAACGCTCGATCAACTATTTTCCGCTGATGGATGCCTAACACTGAGAAATTTTTCTGCGATTTCCTTTCCACTGTGCTCCGTCGGGTGAGCTTTCGCCTAGCTCTTCCGCTACATCGGAAGTCCGTTCCACTTAGTGTTCCGATGATCCGACAGTTCAAACACTTAGACAATTTTTTTTGAATTTTCCAGTAATTCAAATTATGATTTCTGCTGGGCAGAATGAAGTCCTGCCTTTAGTCCTGCCTCTATCACTGCATCCTTCATGGCTCATTCAGGCCCATGCTGCAACATGAGCTCTGATACCACTCTGTAGCATCCCCAAACCTCTGACTGGCGAAGAGGACGCTACCATGGCGTTAACCATTCAGGCTATCAGCCCCATGAACATGTGAATTCATTAAAATTGCTGAAACAAAATGCATTGAAATAGAACATACATAGATGCAATTATTTATCATACACAGGGGAAGCAACATACATTCATACCAGCATTCATTCAACATGATCATCATAATCACTAACAGTAAATAAGATTGCAGAAGTAAAATAGACAAGATAACTTATCTTAGAAAGAACGCGTTCCGCAACCAGCTACGTCGCTGCAACGTTCCACCCAACCATAGGCCAATGTGCTCCTTAATCTCTCAACAACGCTGCCACCCCCAATCTAGGCATGATTCTCCAAGGAATAAGGGAACAAGCAGGCTTACACATAGCCAAGGATACACAAAACAGCAAGCCAACAAAGTTGGGTTTATCAGGCCATCAACAAACCAACCAAGCCAACACAGCTCGGAGACCAACCACTGCATACACGCAGCAAAGCAAGCAGTTCACATATCAGGCGGGAAAATCCGAATCTTGAGTCGTTCTTGGCCCTATCGTGGCCAAAACGTCTCCATAATATCCACAGCAAACCCAAAATGAAAGAGAACCCGCATCAAACCACAAATTGTGGGGAAAATAGTAACCCCAATCTCAACATTGAAGCAACGGAAAATACACAGCCCCCACAGTAGAAATCATGAATGGCTACTTCACAGGGACATCGTGGATGGCAGAAAATGGCTCACTAAGAGTCCACAGTGGACCAAAACGTAATTGAACACCACAACCAACAAAAACGTGAGGAAAACAACAGCCCCGGTCTCACAATGAAACAACGGGAAATTTACACAGTCCGAAAATGGAAGAGAGATCAAACTCTCAGCATGGATAGGAGGAAAACATACACAGGAAGATTGTGGTTGACCGAGAACAGTTTCTCCAGCTCTCTACGTGAGGAAAAATGATGAAGAATCCTGTGCGTGAGGAGAACAATGCAGAATCCCCAAATCGCTGGTTAAACCATCAGCAAAACAAAATCGTGGATAAAACCACGGCTATATCACACACACAGGGGAAATCGTGCCCATGAGGCCACTCTTCCAGCGCGCTGCATGCACAAAACCAAAGGAAAACCCCGATTGGTGCGTGAGGAAAAAAATAGAACGTCTCTCTATGTGAGGATCCGAATTCCCCAGACCACCATCGTGAAGGTGAAGACCCGGCCAGCTACCTGCGTGAGGGAAAATGAGCCTGCTGGTGGAGTGTGTGTGTGGGAAAGGGTTGACAGTCCTCCACACAGCACTGCCCAGCAAATAACTATCCCAACTAACAACAACAGTTTTAAATGTGGTAG
Source organism: Pseudotsuga menziesii (assembly GCA_001517045.1). NCBI lineage: Eukaryota > Viridiplantae > Streptophyta > Pinopsida > Pinales > Pinaceae > Pseudotsuga > Pseudotsuga menziesii. Next base: position 362,109 of record LPNX011011214.1, read on the forward strand.
TTGACTGATGAGACAAGGAAAGGTGAGTGAGTCAAAAGGGTGGGTGACAACTAAATGGGTTTAACATCTGACACATGGCTTTTCCCATTGGCCCAAGGTTTAATAATCCCCCCTCCTTATCCTTAGGAAAATCATGCCTTTTCATTTTAACGTTGCACCGTCGTAGCTGGCTGTAGGTTTATTTTAATTGATGTGCATATTTACATGATGCCAAACTATAATGTGCCGGATAGCACGATATACCATCGGCAACTATCCCTATTGCCGAAACATACACAACCAAATCGATGGTGGGGCTTTTGCCTTTAGCTCCTCACCACGATTAATTACATTATATACATCATGCAAACGGGGTCAAAACCGGGGTGTTACACGAGAGGGATCAAATCTCTAAAGGTGCAAACCTCTTATTAAGTATTGCACTCAAGGAGCTATTGATTTGATTCAAACCAAAAGACACATCTTTTTATTTAAGGTCGACATATAATATTTTTATTATTAATATTTAATATTATTTATGGTCGACATATAATATTTTTATTATTAATATTATTTAATATTATTTATGGTTGACATATAATATTTTTTATTTTGTTAGGAACGGACATTACAAAATAAAACCATGGGTTATTTTGGAGGCCTTGCACATGGTCTTAAAACCATTTGCAAGGCCCTCCTAAACCATGTACAATAAAACCATGGGTTGTTTAGGAGGCCTTGCACATGGTTTTAAAACCATTTGCAAGGCCCTCCTAAACCATGTACAATAAAACCATGGGTTGTTTAGGACAAGGCCAACAAGTTTTTTGCTTCTGTGACTGATATTTTTTTTGTTGATAATGATATTTTTAATTTTTTATTGTTTTGTTAGGTAGGAACATTACAACATCTCTCCCATATTAGGTTGTTTTTGTGGCCGACATTTATTTTGGTGGATAACTAAAATTTTATTATCCCTAATACTTGGCTGTAGAGCGCCTCTCGATGCAAAAATCCTATTTTTGTATTTTTATATATATTTTATGTGCTTTATATAACAATACACATCGAAGAGGAGCAATAGGCGTCGGGGAGTGACATATGAACACAAAGGACAAGTGGTTCTAAAATTCGCTTGGGTCTATACAGGAAAAGAAACAACTAATCCGAAGCCTACACATTATTGCAAGGATGTAAGCTAGACCGGAGAGAAAGTATATCCTTCTTAACAATCCTACGAGATTCTTCTTTGATAATTAGTCACTTTGTATAAAACACACAGGGAAAAATCATGAGTATCCAAAGGCAATTAGGACAAATTAAGCATGAAATCTAGCACCTCTCCCAAGTTTGTTGGTGGCACATTTCTGTGAACTGAACAAAGTTGTTGACCTAGAAGCTAACTTAGTACTTGGGAGGATGGAGCAATAGCTAATGCTAAACAATATGGACCTAAGGTGGGAACCGATCCCATAAATCTAAACATTAATTAAAATGGATGCGTGGACTTGGCTAGTCTACTCAGTTCTTCCAAGAAGGTACCAAGTGTTACCTCGCAATAGGAAGATATCATGTAGAAAAGTGGGAAACTTAATGGAATTAATTGTCACACAAAGTAAATATTTTCATACATTTTGGCAATTGAAATGTCCTCACAGAAGATGATCAGGGTGGGAGCTCATAGGTACATTCTCATACAAGGGGTAATCATGGGATTTCATGGAGTATTGCAGTTGAAAAGGTGGTAGAATCAGACTGTATTATGTCTCCCTAGTATTTATCTTTCCTCCTCCCTGAAGGCAGATCAAAGGCACTTATCTAAACGAAAGGAGATGGAAGTGAATAAGAAACAAGAAGCCATGCTGAGAAATGAGGAAATATGATGCAGGGAGACTTTCATTTTCCACCATCTTTGGAGAATTGAAGGCAAGAACAATGAGACCAATCGGTCGCTAAGAAGGTTTTCTGGAGAACTTGACCAGTACTTGGGCATTCTGGATCTACGCTTGGATCAAGAGGAAGATACCAGGGTGCATGAAATTGAGAAATCTCACCAAAGGGAGATAGACCTATCTGAGGATCTATCCAAGTGAAAGCAAACGAATGCTAAATTGGAGGAAAAAATAAACGCTCTAGAAGCCCAATTGGTATATCTCCAGTTTCATGTCGAAAATATAGAATTGGGAACCAACCCTACGTCCACTAGCTTTCTTTGATCCATCCCTCTTCAGGATGTCGACTTGAGGATTTCCAAGTTTTGCAAAGAAATAGAGGCTTCAATTTTCAATCATGTTTTGTAGCGGTTTAGTAGTAGTTAGATATTTAGTCGTTGTTTTTTTAGTGCCACTATTAAGAAGGCAATTTCAAGAGATTGAAAATTATTTAAAATGTAACTATAATTCCCTTGGGTCGTTTAATCTCGGTCATAGGTATGTATTTTGATTCTCTTTAGAGTCTTTGTCATTCCCAAGGGTCATTTGTAATTTAGCAGAAAGATATGGTCAAGCCCTTAGGCTCATTTGATTTCAACAAAAAGTAGGGGGTCAAAACATTCAAGGTCTAGTCAGTTTTGAATTTTGGTCTTCATGCAACCATTATATTACCTTTGCATGGGGAAACCCCGCATGCCCTTTTTTAATATAAGTTTTTTAACCATTCTTGTTTGTAAAAACAATTATATGGAGCGAGGGTGGTGCATCATTATATCTAGATCATTGTTGTCTTTGGAAAACAAATTTAGTGTTTTTTCTCAATATAAGATGTGCTTTATATATATTGACACGCTGTCATCAGTGCATTGGTAAATATTCTACAAAGCGATAATTTTGAGAAAAACATATTTTTTTGTGCTTTTTATATAACTATATGCACTGGGGTGGTGTGTTGTTACATCTAGATGAGCACTTATGCATTCAATAATAAGATATAAAAATTTTGTTCTTTATATGGTACTATGTATGTATATTGACATAATGCATTCAATAATAAGATCTAAAAATTTTGTTCTTTATATGGTACTATGTATGTATATCGACATAATGCTACTGGATTCTCAATGTATATGCACAACATCAAGGTTGATTATATATATATATATAGTTAATTTTTGCTAGCTCATTTGGTTAAGGTGTGAGTCTCGTTAGCAGGGCGACCCAGGTTCAATTCGTCTTAGGGGTGTGCTAGTTTGGAGGAGACACCAAAAAATCCATTCATGTTAATGGTTGGTTTGTCCCAGGCTGGATGCGATCCTCGAGTGACTTTGACAGCTTAGATGCCCCTGGGTTGCGGTTCTTAACCAATGGTTTAATGCTACCAGCCTCAAGTGACGGGCATTAGAACAAATATATAGGGGTTTTCGATAGTGGTTTGTTTCATTTACGTAAACATGATGTGTATAGTGCATTGCTTTTAAGTTAAAGCATTGTAGACGGTGTATTCATCTTTTATTCGCTAACCCAACTAATGGTGCACTTTGTTTTTACACACAATGCAATGAACTATTAAAATACAACGCACTAACTAAAAATAAAAATAAAAGAAAAATGGCAAAATTAAGCGGGATTTTAATTTTTAATCCACTAAAAATGTATATAAGAAGGAAATAAAGACATTGGTTGGATTGTTTCCCACGGGGGAGGCATGGTTTCCATGTACACAACAAGCACAACAAGTGTTGTTTTCGAATTGTTTAGAAAAAATCAAACTTCACTGAAGAAGCAAAGGATGGGAGAAATCTGCAACTAATGAGCATCAATGTTAGGGAACATCAAACAATAAAGTGTAGCACTGATGCTTAGGTGGTCTTAAGCAGTCTGCACTTCGGTAAAAATGATTTTCCCGCTATAATTTTTTTGGATTTACCCTACTCCAGTGTGCCCAATTTAGTGGTACACCGATGTTCCTGTTATTTGTGGTGCACCAATGTGCATACCGTTATACAGAGCACAATTTAGGTTTTTCTATTTAAAAAAATAAAACTAATAATTTTTTTTTTGTGTATTGTAAGGCGGTGTGTTGTAGTATGTTAAACATTGGTGCATCTATATATTTGTGACACACTGATATGTTCTATGGGATTTTTTTATAGTCAAGGCTGGTTATTTTGACATGAAGTGGTGAGTTGGATTATGAAGCACACCATTGCGTATATGTCCTTCCCACGCATTTAAATTTTTTGTCGAGAAAACTAAAATAAACATATTTTTACAAACCTCATTAAGGTATTTTGACTTCATTGCTCTTCATAATTAGCCATACCAATGCATCCATGGTGTAGTTGCACCAGGGAAACTATCTAGAAAAGTAACAGCATTCCTTTTTTGTTTTAAAAAATAAGATTCTATTTTCTTGTCTTTTAATATGTGTTTTTCATCCTCACTTCCCGGTGTGTCTATGTCCTTCACACACCAGAAATTTTTGGTGACAAAAAAAAACATATGTTTTCAAATTACATCGAGTTATTTTTACTTCAGGCTTTTCATAATTAAGCGCCCTAGTGTGTTTGTGTTGTTGGTGCACCAGAGTGGTTTGGTATATAGGGATCACTATTCATTTTGTTTTTGTTTTTAAATCTACATTTTTTTTCTTTTGACTAGTGCATTTTACTTCCTCGCATCACGACGCATTTTTATATAGTATATGCATCGACATGTTTTTGGAAAAAATAAAAAAATACATATTTTTTCATACTATGGTGAGTTATTTTGATAGGACTTGGTATTTTATACTGTATTCCACACCAGTGTCTCTCTATCAGTGTCACGCATTAGATAGTTTTGTAATGATTTTTTTTAAACATATTTTTTCAAATTGTAATAGATATTAAGACTTTGATTCTCTTACTATTTTGATGCACCAATGCATCATGTTATGTAGAGCACTGATGCTTTTTGTATGTGTATATGCACCAATTAAAAACATCCGCTAAAAAATCTGTCGAGATGCCTCCACTAGAAACCTCCACTATAAATGGATAAATGGGATCTATTTTGTAAAGGGTCTACAAAAACCTCCGTAGAAGGTGTTTTCCTTGTAGTATAATCAAAACCTAGTGACCACGTTTTCAACAACTCGTAGAAGTTAAACCCAATATTTTTTCTAGGCATTGTCAAAGTCCATGCTCAAATAAGTAGTTATTCATTGTAAACTAAACAATCTTAATTCCCTTAATCCTATTTTATATAATTTTTCTAGTAAATCATGGCTTCCCTTACATGTATCCTACAAAGAGGTTTATCACTATGGAACCCTCCCCATACTTCCTGTTGTACTAGTACTAGCAATGGTATTAGGCTATTAGTATACTTTTCAGATTCAATGTGTCTGGAAGTGGAATTGTTGTACATTCCAAAATGTGGGCCGGTCCCAATAATAGCCACAATACTAACATTTGGTGTCATTTGCAAGCTTATTAGGGAGTTTTGTAATGGGCATGTATATTTTCTTTAAACATGAGCACTCTATTTAGTTGAAGCAGATTTACCTTTCTGTGCCTTACTTGACATGAAAGTCTTTTGGACTCAAAATAGGATCATTTTTTAAACTAAAATATTCTTTTTATGTTGAGCTTTTAACATGCTATTTTATATTTCTTATCAGAGTTACACAAACAGACTGTTACATGAGCAACAGAAAATTGGCATAAAGTACTTATTTATGTTATTTGAGGACAGTAATACAGATACATTGATTTTAATTTTGTTCTGATATGAAAGAACATTTTGTTTCAAGGTGTTTTCCTATTGATGCATCTATTTATCTCTACCTACTTGCAACTTTTCATTGTTTTTATTTATATACGCCTCTGAATTGAAGTTATTTACTGTGATACCTACTATGGAAAGGAGAATCCTAGCCTCCATTGTTAGAAATTTCCATACTTATCTCATGTTACATATATTCATCTTTGTTGAACCTTATGTCAGCTTCTCAACCACTCTTCTACTCAACTTACAATGAAATATGTGAGTATGGAGTCTCTACTTGAGCTTTATCTTTATTCCAGTTGTCCAACTATCCTAGTTGGGGACTAGTGAACTAAATTCACGAGATCCAAAATAAATCGAAGATAAATAGTTCCCAAAACCATAGAACCACGTCATACTGAATTTTGATCATGTGCCCAATTTTCATTTTTAGGTTGGCCATGAAATCAATTGTTGTTTTATGCTTTCTCAGTATCTGAATAGTCAATATTAATATTATGTTTGAAGTAATATTTCTTAGCATAGCCTCTCCTTCACTAGGTCAATTTTCCAACTGATTCTCCACAAATTCCGTACATACAAAAGCTTATCATGTATGCCAATTTAGTTCCCTACTAAAGATAAATTAAGCATGAAACATGTGCAAAATTAAAACAAATCCATTGCCCTAAAAGTATCCATATCATCCACCAAATAAATGCCTTTATCCCTAAAAAAACAATAAATAAGAGACATAAAATCAACGCCATTCTATCTACTAAATCATTCACTAAAGGCAATGTCCTCCTATGTTGAAAATGACAAAAATGTAACAATAAAAATGGACATTGGTAGTGCCCTCTTTATATGCATGCACTAAATCAAATTGCCAATTTGGAGTCTTCAAATCCTGAGTTGATCTCCTCAAATCAAGTTGGATTTAGACTCATAAAAAATGCTCCTATAAGCTTATCTTATCTTTCTTGAATATGGTCTAATAATTACGGTTGAATTTGGTTGGAAAGTAATGATTTTCCAATAGTACTATTGTTTATTATACCTTAGTTGTATGTTCTATTAGTGTGTATGACTTTGGAAACTTTGATCATTGATAAAGTCTTCCTTAATTAATGGTAGATATTTCTTTAGGAGATATGGTTAAAAACGAGCTATAATTAGGATATTTCTTTGGGATATATGGTTAAAAATGAGCTTTGACATAGTGTTGATCACTCTCATCGAGTAAATGTGTATGCACATTGAACCTTAGTTTTAGATGAGCAAGATATTCTTTGTGAATACAACTGAACTTATTTTAAAGTATAACTAGGGGACTTTTTGACTTTTAGGTTGATTTTTTGCTGGAATCCGGTGAATTTAATCTACAAAATCTATAATTTATGTTGTTTGTTGGGCGATTTTAAGGTTAGAAATGAAATCAAGTGATAGGAAAACCCCCAAACACCCACAATTTGTAAGATCTAGTAGTGTCTTTGAAACTTTTGAAAATTCTGTGAAGATTCATGGCAAAAAACTAGTAAAAACTAGCCGAAAACATAGGTTAAAAAGTCCCCTCTTTAGACAACTCGTAATTTATTATCATGTGAGAATAAAATTAAATTTTTTATAAAAATGCTTGTGGCATGTATCCTTCTGAACCAAGGGATCTAGAGTCCACCCTGGAAATGACACATAGAGTGTTACATTCTACAAATCCAAAAAACGATTTCTGACAAAGATATCTATAGTGCTTAAACATCACCAGGTCTTATATCACCCTATAGGTCAAGAAAGAGGAGAATAAACATTTAGGTTAATGTTCAAATACATAAGTTCCAAAAACTCTGATCTGAAAAGCCCTAGATCAACCTAATAAAAAAATAAAGATTTTGTTGGTTGTTCATGGAAAGGAAGACGGTAGAATTCAAAACCTATGCCATCCTTGTGTTTATATGTGGTCCACTTCCCAAGATCCAAAAGAATTCTCACTTTAGGCAGGCCATTAAATGTAGAATTGTGTTCCCTATAAATATTTCGACAAGAAAAATGATCAAATTGTTGTTTCAAAGAAAGAAACTCATCCAATATTGGCATCAACTTAATATTATGACATCTTTGAGTTTCTTGCGCCTAGTTAACAATTAGCGTTGAGCCTCCAAAAGAATTGATGTTTCAAATGCATTTCTATAAGGCATAATAGAGAGAAACCTTCAAGGGCATTAATTCAATGTAATTATTTGTGTCCAAACCAAGGCCCAATTTGATGTGGATATGGTTGTCATTTAGGAATAGGCACCACAAATCAATGCATCTCCTTGGGGTGCCCATCAAAAAATGCCCAAAGAGAAGATTTATCAATCGATTATTCTTCCACAATTCGGACACCAGAATCCCCCTTTTCTTGTGGAAAAAGGAGAACATGTTCATCCCCACATATGCTATTACCTCAGGAGAAGACTCGTTTTCTTGGAGTATTGTCTGGTGCACTCTGTTTTTACACACAATGCAATGAACTATTGAAATGCATCACACTCATTAAAAATAAAAATAAAATAAAAATGGAAAAATCAAGCAAAATTTCAATTTTTAATCCACTAAAAATGTAAATAAGAAGGAAATAAAGACATTAGTTGGATTGCTGCTCATGGGGGAGGCATGGTTGCCATGTACACAACAAGCACAACAAGTGTTGTTTTCCAATCATCTAGAAAAATTCAAACTTCACTGATGAAGCAAAGGATGGGAGAAATTTGCAAGTAATGAGCATTGATGTTAGGGCACGTTAAACAATAAGGTGTAGCACTGATGCTTAGGTGGTCTTATGCAGTCTGCACATGGTTAAAAATGATTTTCCCACTATAATTTTTTTGGATTTACCCTACTCCAGTGTGCCCAATTTAGTGGCACGACGATGTTCCTGCTATTTGTGGTTCACCAATGTGCATATCGTTATATAGAGCACAATTTAGGTTATTCTACTTTTAAAAATAAAACAAATAAATATGTTTTTTTGTATTGTAAGGCGGTGTGCTATAGTATGTTATACATTGGTGCATCTATATATTTATGACACACCGATAAGCTCTTTGGGATTTTTTTTAGTCAAGGCTAGGCTATTTTGACATGAAGTGGTGAGTTGTATTATGAAACACACCATTGCATCTATGTCCTTCCCACGCATCAAATTTTTTTGTCGGGAAAACTAAAATAAACATATTTTTACAAACCTCATCAATCTATTTTGACTTTGGTGCTCTTCATAATTAGCCATACCAATGCATGTGTGGTGTTTTTGCACTGGGGCAACTATCTAGACAAGTAACACTATTCAATTTTTTTGTTAAAAAAAATAAGATTCTATTTTTTTTTGTCTTTTAATATGTGTTTTTCATCCTCACTTCCCCGTGTGTCTATGTCCTTCACACACACTGAAAAAATTTGGTGAGAAAAAAAGAAACATATTTTTTCAAATTGCATTGAGTTATTTTTACTTCAGTGCTTTTCATAATTAAGCGCACTAGTATGTATGTGTTGTTGGTGCACCAGGGTGGTTTTGTAGATAGGGATCACTATTCATTTTGTTTTGTTTTTTAAATCTATGTTTTTTGTCTTTTGACTGGTGCATTTTAATTCCTCTCATCACGACGCATTTTTATTTAGTATATGCATCGACAAGTTTTTGGAAAAAATAAAAAATACGTATTTTTTCATACTGTGGCGAGTTATTTTGATAGGACTTGGTATTTTATATTGTATTCCACACCAGTGTGTCTCTATCAGTGCCATGCACTATATAGTTTTGCATTGATTTTTTTTAAACATTTATTTTTCAAATTGTAATAGATATTAAGATTTTGATTCTCTTACTATTTTGGTGCACCAATGCATCATGTTATATAGCGCACTTATGTTTTTTGTATGTGTATATGCACCAATTAAAAACATTCAATGAAAACTTTGTCGAGATGCCTCTGCTAGAAACCTCCACTATAAATGGATAAATGGGGTCTATTTTGTGAAGGGTCTACAAAAACCTTTGTAGAAGGTGTTTTCCTTGTAGTATAATCAAAACCTAGCGACCACATTTTCAACAACTCGTAGAAGTTAAACCAAATATTTTTTATAGGCATTGTCAAAGTTCATGCTCAACTAAGTAGTTCTTCATGGGAAACCAAACAATCTTAATTCCCTTAATACTATCTCATATATTTTTCTAGTAAATCATGGATTCCCTTACATGTATCCTACAAAGAGGTTTATCACTCTAGAACACACATACATAGCGAACAACTAAATTTTCGAAGGCAAATGCCCTTAGATACAATTCAATGGGAAATGGATTATTGGGCCATGCAATTAGTCCTCTTTGTCACTTAGCAAGACATAAACATTTTTTCCGAGTGCCACAATGTCGTAAACCAGTAAACAAGGAGGTATTTATTATAGTATATACAAGGACATTGCTAAGGAAAAAATCATTTGTTCTTGGACTTGGAGAAGGAAGACTATGCAAGAAAGGAATACCATCAAAGCATCCAAAGGAGTCCCACCAAACTCTAGGTTTTGGCTTGTGATATATGAGAAAAATAAATTTGTTGAGCTCTATATATTGTTTGAGTTCTTGTCGGTTCTCAACAATAGCTCATTATCCTTGAGCTAAACATAAATCTGTGGGTTAATGAGTCACAAAGGGCATGCCTTTTCTTAGAACATATGCATATGTTTCCATTGGAGTTACTCTTTATGTTGTGGTGAATATTTCCACTATAGAAAGGAACCCTAATTACTTTCTTCTGTGGCAAAATATGCCTCAATCATAAATAATATGATATGGTTTTGTCATTCATCATCAAAGAATCTTGACAAATGATCATGTCGTGGCATACTTGTCTGTAAGCATGGTTCTCCAATCACGTTGTCATTGTTATCATTGAATTATCAAGCCATTACCTGATTCTGCTTTTTGTTCTTATTTGCTAAGAGTTGGTAAATTCATCTATTCTCTATTTACATATAATACAAATATTTGGTTATAATGGGTGGCTGCTTTGTGATTTTTTTGGGGGGGGATTGATAGTTTATGTTAATTTAGTTGTCAAGCAAATTGGTGATCTTATTTTTTGTTCTCCAAAGTTATGGTTGTGATTTACACTTATATTAACTCTGTGATTAATCCTCGGCCTTGAAGCCTCAAAAATGTTTTACTTATAATAGACATTATGATAATGGTCAGTCCCAAGCCATATGTCATTAGAATATGTTTACATCACTAGTAATTTCAACCTATAATATTTTTAGGAGGTTACCTTCTATTGGATATGTTAGAACAAGGACATAGTTAAAATATTTCAGAAAGCCTTCAATAGTCTTACGAAGAGTTCTTCATGATTGACCTTTAATTTTTTTGAGTGGATTTAACTTTTGAAAGTTTTTTTTCATAGTATGAATTTGGAGCATATCCCTTGAACCATGGAGTATTTAACTTATATCAATATGTGTGAATTGTAACTCAGATCTGATACTTATGATATCATTTAATGTCTTGTTTATTGACATCTATATGATGTATTTTTTATGGTCTTACCTTGAGATGGATGATTAAGAACTTTGATTATATTTTTTTCCTTGGTTTCATCCCTTGTAGATCATGGCTGTTTACATTGTCATTATTACTTTTAGTGGTAATGATTGGCTTAATTAGACCTATGTTGTTTTCATTATTGTATAGGGTGATGGAAAAGAGGCCAATTTTAGGGTGGGGGTTTGAATCCACTTCTATTAGACAAGCCTTGAATTCACGTTGGTTGGTTTAAACATATATATCTTTGGGTTGTGTAGGTCATAGAATCCTTATTGTTTGGCATAATTTAAATGTATTCATAGGATTGAGAAAGGCATCACTCAATATAGAAATACTTTGGTCTATTTTATTTTGTCAAGCACCTTTTTATTGTTTGACATTTTAGGGAAAGTTAATTTAAAGTTAATTTTTATGGTTTATGAAGAGAAAAATCATAGTCAAGCATGAGATTCAGCACTTGTGCCTTATTCCTTTGGAGAAAAAATGGGGTTGAAGAAACTCATAATTGCTTTGTTGTGGCCCTTTTTTTTTTCTATTTATGAATTTGCATAGAAAGACTGCAAAAAATTTACCTTTCCTTAATCCTGAATAATATGTGGGTGAGTGACAAAGCATTCATCTATAGTTGATAAGGTATAGGTTCAAGGACTATGTAAAAATGATTTTATTTTTACCAATTATAGTCTGGCTCATTGTAATGATTTCCTTTCCTTAAAACCTTGGTAAAGGATTGGGTGTAGGGTGGATTCAAGAGTTAACAATATAACTCAAGTAGCTTTTTCTCTTCCATGTGGGTTAAAACTATTGTATTGTAATACCCTAGTTGTTAAGCCCCAGACTTATGATCCTTCATGTGACTTATGTTCTCTTGCATTATGTACTTATGATATTTTATATGATTGTGGAATTTTGCTCCTTTTCATGATTAATTTAATTAAGGACTTATTATTAATGTTTGATAACATGACCTTGTACTTTGGCGCTAATATTAATGTTAATGTTATTACTGGAATCTCTATTATATTTAAATGTTGTTAATGATTGATTAAATAAACAACTGACTCATCAAAGGAAACTAAAAGAGTACGGGGGACCATGGATTTCACAAAGTCAGGGGGAATGGGGACATCCCTAGAGCCTTATAACTTATTGTTGACTTAACTTTGTCCATCCCAATTCATATTTGCACCTTGGTGAGATTAATAATGTTAGTCACCCAAACCTTGTACAAGGAACCCTATTCTCAATAATTATGGTCTATGGAGATATCTTTTCATATTGTGCACACCTTAGTGGGCCCATATTGCATAGGGAACCCTCCTCGGGAATATATTCCCTCACATTTATGTGTTTATGGTCATTTATGAGCCCTTTTCCTATTTTCTAGCTTCCACTCTTACACCATGCATTGAGGATCCTATTGTTGTGCTTCCATGATATTTATGACCCCATTGGATGCACTATCTCACCTATTTCGACCTCCTTGATGTTTGTAACCCCTTTTATGCATTAGTGTGCCTCCATGTGCTCTTCATGGCTCCACTCCATTGTTTTTTGGTAACTCCTCCTCATGGTGCTAATTCAAGAAAGGGAATCTTTTCACTAAGCCACCACTCCACTAATTCAAGTTAATTATCCATGATGAAGCTTAAACCTTACCTCTCTCTAATTTGGGTTCATCCATTTGGGTTAGAGTGGTCCTCCTTATCCTATAAATACATATGCCATCTCCTTGTTGAAGTTAATCTTGAGCTTTAGACCATGCAATTTATGCTATCCAATCATGTTTGGAATGTTGATATTATTGAGAGTGTGTTGAGACTTAGAGTGAGTCTATTTTTTCCCTTTATTCCATTATATCACTCTACTAGTCCAGGTTCTCACACAGAAAGTGAGGAAATGGGAATGATGAGCTAGGTCACATCCCATAGGCAGTGGAGACAGACAAGAAAGTAGTAGTGGTAAGTGTTGTATATCTCGAAAGAGGTAGTGAGACTAAGCTAGACTCTACCCGTGGATCCATGGTCTCAGCTCAGGGGTGACCTATTCAAGCGAGGAAGGCTTGACGGTGTCTACGGCTGGGAGGAAAGTTGTCCTGTTGCATCTAGTTGCTTATATTTGAGATAAGTATTTCTCTTATGTTATGTTTTCATTACATTATTTTATTTGGTATATGTGCAATGATGGCTGATTGGTTGTTTGAGTGTTCATGTATTAAATGTCAGGATCTACATGGAGGAAGGATGAATCTCATATATTATGGAATTTAGTTTCTATTCTCGTTACCTTCTTTCTATTCTTCTTCTTCATAACCATAAATTGTAATTTTGGCTCTATTTTAATGAGAGGGGTGCAACCATATGATCTGGTTCGACCATCTATTCTCATTTATGTGTTGTGAGAACTATTCCATTGCATATGGAGTAGCATTTCCAGTGAACAAAACCTTTCATTTCATTGAAAAAGCTTTCAGATGACCAATATATGTCTGTTTTGGTCCGTCAGCTTTCCGGTGACAAGATGAGCGCACTTGTCATTTTATTGTAAATAACTTTGTTGCATGATTGATATTAGTTGCAATTATGAGGATGAGAGATTTATTCTATATGTAAAAGTAATCGATGGCTAGAGGGTGGCAGCCATACGATCTAATTTTTATTAGTGAGAGATGACTATATGGGACAGTCATTAGGAGTCGATTTTGAGGGCTATAGTTACAGCGAGTGTTCTTGTTTGCTATGGTTTTGGTGTGGCTATATATTGCAGCCTATGTATGCTCCATGATATGTGGTTTTCCTTACTTTTTATGCTGACTAACATCACACACATAATAACACCGAAAAAGTAGATTAATTTGCAAATAATCAATGACATCAATACTTGGTTATTTATAAACTATGCTATCAAACAAACCCAAAATACATAGACTAGATATTCACAACGAATATGATGTTTATCATGTATTATTGATGTTCTTGTTTCAATTATGAGATTTAGATTGCAATTTGGAAATTATTAATTGAGTGTCACAATTAATTATTTAATTAAGTGGCGTAATTAAATGTCTCAAACTTTAGTTATAATTGGATCTCTAAAATTTAATTTATTTGGGTGAATGGTTAGTGAGATCAATAGTCCCGAAGAGAAGTTTGTTGAGGGAAAAAGGTCAACCAGACATAAGATGAGCAGTGAAACATTAAGCTTGGAGGATACAGTGAGGAAGTGTAGAGAGGATAATGAAAGAATAATTCATATCCAAGAGCAGATTATGAATGATCTAATATCATTGAAGACCATCCAAAGATCCACTGAAAAGAGTCATAAAAGAGGTTTTGTGAGGTATAGATCATATTCAAGGAGACCTTATCACTCAGAGAGAAATAAGGGGTATGCATCAAGCAGTACAGAGAGCAGTCCTGAAAGATCTCTAGTGAGATACAAGAAGAGGAGGTTTACTCGGGATGAACTAGTAGGAAAGTTAAGAAGAATCAAGCCCCCAACTTTTGATGGAGAATTAAAGCAAGGAGAAGATGTTGAATCATGGTTGAAAGGACTTAGGAAATTCTTCCAGTTGCATCAATATACACCTAATATGGAGGCAAGAGTATCCATATACCATCTGCAAGGTAAAGAATCTATATGGTGGGATCGACTGGTTAAGTTGAAAGACATCGATGAAGACAAAATATCTTGGAGGAAGTTTAAGAAATACTTTCAGAAAGAATACCTATCTGAGCACTAATTTGACAAGAAGATGGAGGAATTATTTGAGCTTAAGTTGGGAAGCATGACTATGGATTCCTATGAGAAAAAGTTTCTAGAACTTTTGAACTATGCGGACTTCATCAAAGATGAGAAAGTAAAGATTCAAAGGTTCCTAAGTGGCCTTCCTGAATCTTATAGAGATAAAATCCAGTATGATAGACCAAAGAACCTTGAGGACACCATCTAGAAGGAAAAACACTTATATGAACAAAATAAGAGCAAGGCCGCATATCAGAAGAATTGGAAGGATATGAAGAATAATAAGCAGGAGCAGAGAAAGAAAGGTTTCCAGCCTTCAAAGTTCAAAAACAATAATTCTTGCCAACAAGGACAGTCACAACATTCAAGAGGCTTCAAATGTTGGAGATGTAGATGGAAGTGTTCAAAGGATCTATGCAGTCCTAGACAGGAGGTAAGTTGACCACCAATCCCGAATGATTGAAGTGGGGCAGGTAATATTGCTAATAAAACCATAACTATTTTGATTGATTCGAGAGCTAGCAATAGTTACATTTCACCTAATCTTGTTGAGAAATGCCATTTAAAGAAAAGTAAACTTGAAACAACAAGTCTAGTATAGCTAGCTACAGGAGCCAAGAGGAAAAACATTGAATTTGTAAAAGTGTGTCCTTTAGAAATGAATGGAATGAAAACCTTTGAAGACTTAAACATCATACCCTTGGGGTCATATGATGTATTGATTGGCATGGATTGGTTGGATGCACACCATACAGTTTTGGATTGCCATAATAAAACTTATACTTGTTTGGATGAAGAAGGGAATCAAGTGACAATAAAAGGAATACCTAGACCCATATCCCTGAGGCAGATCACAACTCTACAATTGAAGAAATGTCTTAGAAATGGATGCCAATTATATGCAATTCATGTGGAAGAATCAAAAGAAGGAAAAGAGCCAGAGTTGCTATCCAATACTACAAAATTTTGTAGATATATTTCAAGAACCGCCAAGAATATCTCCTAAGAGGGACAATGATTTTTCTATAGACTTGGTGCCGAGAAAAATCCCTTCATCTAAATCACCTTATAGAATGAGTACTCCAGAGTTAAAGGAATTACAAATGCAGTTAGAGGAGCTGCTAAAGAAAGGTTACATAAGGCCCAGTGTTTTACCTTGGGGAGCTCCTGTGCTATTTGTGAAGAAGAAAGATGGAACTCTAAGACTTTGCATATATTATAGAAAATTGAACAAAGCAACGGTTAAAAATAGGTACCCCTTACCAAGAATTGATGACTTGTTTGATCAACTGAGAGGAGCCAAGGTGTTTTCAAAAATAGATTTGAGGTTGGGATACCAGCAAATTAGAATTAAGAATGAGGATATCAGTAAGACAACATGTAGAATAAGGTATGGACACTATGAGTTCACAATAGTACCTTTTGGTTTAACAAATGCACTTGCAGTTTTCATGTGTTTAATGAATGGAGTCTTCAGAAAGTACTTATATAAGTTTGTGATTATATTCTTGGATGACATCCTTATCTATTCTAAGACAAAGGAAGAGCGTGAAGAACATCTAAGATTAGTAATGCAAGTGCTTAGAGAACATCAGTTGTATGCCAAATTAAGCAAGTGTTCATTTTATCAAGGACGAATCCACTACCTAGGGCATATCATATCTGAAGAAGCTGTTACAGTAGATCTTGAGAAGATAAGAGCCATTATGGAATGCTCAACACCTAAGAATGTATCAGAAGTCAGATCCTTCATGCGGTTAGCTGGATACTACTGAAGGTTCATCGAAGGATTCTTGAATTTGGCTCATCCTATAACATCTTTGCAAAATAAAGGTGTGAAGTTTGATTGGACTTCTAAGTGTGAAGATAATTTTCAAAAACTTGAGGAAATTCTTACCAGTGCACCTGTGCTAAAAATTGCGGACCCCAAAGGAAACTTTGTTGTATGCATAGATGCATGCAAGCAAGGCATTGGTGGAGTATTAATGCAGGATGGACATGTGATCCGTTATGAATCTAGAAAGTTGAAGGAACATGAGTAGAACTATGCCACCCATGACTTAGAACTTGCAGCTATCATCCATGCTTTGAAGATGTGGAGACATTATCTAATGGGTAAAAAGTTCGAGTTGAGAACTGACCATGATGGGTTAAAATACTTGTTTGAGCAACCTATTTTGAATGCAAGACAAAGGAGGTGGATGGAGTTATTATGTGAATATGAATTTGACATCAAGCATATCAAAGGTAAGGAAAATAAAGTAGCCAATGTGCTTAGTAGGAAGATGGATGTGATGCATGTAGCAACTATCAGCACTAGCACATCAGATTTGAAGGATAAGATCATTGAAGCCAGTGTTACACATGAACTTTATCGGCAGGTGAAAGAAGGGTTGAAACAAAAAAAATTCCATAGAAATTTGATAAGTATAAGTTTAAAGAAAATGGGATACTCATGCATAGAGATAGATTTTATGTGCCTGATGTTGGAGATATAAGGAAGATGGTTATGAAGGAAACACATGATTTCCCTTATGTCGAACATTCAGGTTATCAGAAAATAGTAGCAGCAGTAAAGAAACAATACTATTGGCCAAGGATGAATAATGATATTGTAGAATATATATCTAGGTGCATGGAATGCCAAAAAGTTAAAGTCGAGCATCGACATCCAGCAGGATTGTTGCAACCCGTGCCTATACCAGAATGGAAATGGGATGTGGTGATGATAGATTTCATCACCAAGTTACCTAAGATGAGATTGCAAAATGATGCGATCATGGTTCTGGTAGATAAGTTGACTAAGGGAGCACACTTCATTCCAGTAAAGACAACTTACAAAGCATCTAACATTGCAAATATTTACATGAAATAAGTAGCCATATTGCATGGTATTCTGAAGGCTATAATATCAGACAGGGATTCAAAATTTACTTCTAACTTTTTGAAAGGATTGTTTGAAGGGTTTGGTACAAGTCTAAACATGAGTACAACATACCACCCTCAGGCACATGGACAAATAGAAAGATTTAACCAAGTAATTGAAGATATGTTAAGGATAGTATGTGATGGATCAACCATCTAAGTGGGAAGATTATTTACACTTGGTGGAATTTGCTTATAATAATGGATATCATTCCTCTTTGAAGATGATTCCTTTCGAGCCCATGTACGAAAGGAAGTGTAATACTCCCATTAGTTGGGATAACCTAACAGATAGAGTCATTGTTGGACCAGAATTATTAAATGATATAGAGGATCAAATGGTTAAGATAAAGAAGAATCTAAAGGTAGCTAAAGACAGGCATACAATTTATGCAGATCAGAACAGGACCACCAGACAGTTTCAAGTTGGGGATCATGTGTTTTTGAAAGTCAGACCCAAGAATAGTTCCTTAAACTTGGGAAATTGGTCCAAGCTAGCTGCCAGATATTGTGGACCATTTGAGGTCTTAGCTAAGATAGGACCTGTTTCTTATGAGTTGGCCCTACCCGCTTGCATTAGAGTACATAATTTGTTTCATGTGTCTTTATTGAAAAAGTATAGGGCCTGATACTAACCATGTAATTGATTGGAATGTGATACAGTTAACTAGAGTGCTTTTATTTTCTTTATTGATATATAGATATATCTATGAAAATGGTACTAATCATGTGATTGAATGGATTATGATCCAGGTGGAACCGGAAGGGGATTTTCCAGTACAACCTGTTTCCATTTTGGACAGCAAGGTCAAGCTGCTTCGAAATCGAGAAATCAGGCAGGTAAAGGTCCAATGGACCCATTATAGTCCCGAGGATGCCACTTGGGAGTTGGAGGATACCATGAGGGAAGCATACCCTCATCTATTTTGAAATTTTACAGCATGTATGTAATATGCATTGTTTAAGGGGAAGGGAGATGTAATACCCTAGTTGTTAAGCCCCAGACTTATGATCCTTCATGTGACTTATGTTCTCTTACATTATGGACTTTTGATAGTTTATATGATTGTGGAATTTTGATCATTTTCATGATTAATTTAATTAAGGACTTATTATTAATGTTTGATAACATGACCTTGTACTTTCGCACTATTATTAATGTTAATGTTATTACTAGAATATCTGTTATCTTTGAATGTTGTTAATGATTGATTAAATAAACAACTGGCTCAGCAAAGGAAACTAAAAGAGTATGAGGGACCATGGATTCCACAAATTTAGGGGGAATGGGGACATCCCTAGAGCACTATAACTTATTGTTTATTTAATTTTGTCCATCCAACTCATATTTGCACCTTGGTGAGATTAATAATGTTCGTCACCCAAACCTTGTACAAGGAACCCTATTCTCAATAATTATGGACTATGGATATATTTTTGCATATTGTGCACACTTTAGTGGGCCCATATTGCATAGGGAACCCTCCTTGGGAATATATTCCCTCATATTTATGTGTTTATGGTCATTTATGAGCCCTTTTCCTAGTTTTTAGGGCTGTAAGCTATTTTCTAGCTTCCACTCTTACACCATGCATTGATGATCCTATTTTTGTGCTTCCATGATATTTATGACCCCATTGGATGCCCTATATCACCTATTTAGACCTCCTTGATGTTCTGTAACCCCTTTTATGCATTAGTGTGCCTCCATGTGCTCTTCATGGCTCCACTCCATAGTTTTCTGGTAACACCTCCTCATGGTGCTAATTCAGGAAAGGGAATCTTTTCACTAAGCCACCACTCCACTAATTCAAATTAATTATCCATGATGAAGCTTAAACCTTACCTCTCTCTAATTTGGGTTGATCCATTTTGGTTAGAGTGGTCCTCCTTATCCTATAAATACATATGCCATCTTCTTGTTGAAGTTAATCTTGAGCTTTAGACCATGCGATTTATGCTATCCAATCGTGTTGGGAATGTTGATATTATTGAGAGTGTGTTGAGACTTAGAGTGAGTCTATTTGTTCCCTTTATTCCATTATATCACTCTACTAGTCCAGGTTCTCACACAGAAAACCAGGAAATGGGAATGGCGAGCTAGGTCACATCCCATAGGCAGTGGAGATGGACAAGAAAGTAGTAGTGGGAAGTGTTGTATATCTCGAAAGAGGTAGTTTCGAGAGTAGTGAGACTAAGCCAGACTCTACCCGTGGATCCATGGTATCAGTTCAGGGGTGACCTGTTCAAGCGAGGAAGGCTTGACGATGTCTACGGCTGGGAGGAAAGTTGTCCTGCTGCAGCTAGTTGCTTATATTTGAGATAAGTATTTCTCTTATGTGATGTTTTCATTACATTATTTTATTTGGTATATGTGCAATGATGGTTGATTGGTTGTTTGAGTGTTCATGTATTGAATGTTAGGATATTCAAGGAGGAAGGATGAATCTCATATAGAATGGAATTTAGTTTCTATTCTTGTGATCTTCTTTCTATTCTTCTTCTTCATAACCAGAAATTGTAATTTTGGCTCTATTTTATTGAGAGGGGCGCAACCATATGATATGGTTCGACCATCTATGCTCATTTCCGTGTTGTGAGACCTATTCCATTGCATCCGAAGCAATGTTTCCAGTGAACAACACCTTTCGTTTCATTGAAAATGCTTTTCGGATGACCAAGATATGTTTGTTTTGGTCGGACAGCTTTTCGGTGACAAGATGAGCGCACTTGTCGTTTTATTGTAAATAACTTTGTTGCATGATTGATCTTAGTTGCAGATCTGAGGATGAGGGATGTATTCTATATGTAAAATTAATCGATGGCTGGAGGGTGGCAGCCATACGATCTGATTTTTATTAGTGAGAGATGACTGTAAGGGACAGTCATCAGGAGTCGATTTTGAGGGCTGTAGTTACAACTAGTGTTCTTGTTTGCTATGGTTTCGGTGTGGCAGTATATTGCAGCCTATGTATGCTCCATGATATGTGGTTTTCCTTAATTTTTATTCTCACTAACAACACACACATAATAAAACCGAAAAAGTAGATTAATTTGCAAATAATCAATGACATCAATACTTGGTTATTTATAAACTATGCTATCAAACAAACCCAAAATACATAGACTAGCTATTCACAACGAATATGATGTTTATCATGTATTATTGATGTTCTTGTTTCAATTATGAGATTTAGATTGCACTTTGTAAATTATTAATTGAGTGTCACATTTAATTATTTAATTAAGTGGCGTAATTAAATGTCGCAAACTTTAGTTATAATTGGATCTCTAGAATTTAATTTATTTGGGTGAATGGTTAGTCAGATCAATAGTAATTTATCTATATCCATTGTTATTAAAACTTAGTTAGTCTTAATTTTAGCACCTTTGGCCTTATCTCAAGGTTAGGGACATCACATGTATATATGATCCTAAGTATTAATTATTTAGATAATAGTAATCCTGAGGTACATATGAATGCATACAAATGGTGTCATTGTGTGTACCTTCTAGCAATTAGTCCTTTGAATAAGATGATATCAAACAATGGCTTTTAAACCTCCAACTAACTGGGTAGATATTGAAAGGGAGTAATTATAACACTCACAAATTTGGACTAGGAAATGACTTGGAAAAGTTGAAGAGTGAGTTTATGACTCAAACCTATGAAAAATTTGGAATAAAGATGGAAAAAAAGAGCTCAAAAATTAATCAAAATTTCATTAGAATAAAGTCAAAATTTTGGATTGGATTCCGTGAACTTTCATATACTTAATGTCCTTGGAAAATTCACTAAGTGATCGTGAGTTTGACTAAGTTTTAACTTGCCTATTAAACAAAATATTTGTCCATCAGTGGTGTATGGTGTACACAACTACTTAATGGGTTGTATCTCATGACAATGATGATGTACAATAAGTCATGCCACTAACCTTCTATTTGATATTTATCTCGTCTATTGAATGAGAGCCATTTTGGGACAAATAGTGAGTTATTCTATCATTCATGTAAAAGTTGGCTTGTTTGTTGAAATCACCTCCTTTTTACCATGATAATTCAACGTATCAAAGTTTTGGTTTTACTTCTTTGTAGAAGCACCATATTGCTTGACAATAGAAGTTGCTTTCAATGTTGTCCCTTTATAGATCCCACATCAAAATAAACATTTGTATATTTGTTCCAAGAACAAATTTATGGCAATTTTCAAGATGATATTAGAAAAAATAAGTCATAATTATAGAACTAGATAAACCATTACAATGAGGCTAGATTGAGATATGGCTCAAAATCCCTATGAAAGTAACGTTTGGAAATATCTATCATTGAACATGAGAGCACATGTGAACTTATAAGATTAGATAATCAAAGTACCTACATGAGAGCACATGCAAACTTTGGTACTGACAATGCTAGTAGTGATTAGTGTCATGGCTTGTTGGCCTACTACAATAACATATGCCTATACAGAAAAGCCATACTTGTTCAATTTATCTCTTTCAACTTGCATACCATGAGGTGGACCTTGAAAAGTTTTGGAATAAGAAGGGGGAATTCACAAATCTTCCAAATGTAGATCCCATAGGGTCTTGAAGCCAAATACATTACCTACAATGGAAATTAACAAGTTAGTAACAAAACCTTGTTCGAAAAGTTCCTAGGGGTAAACTAAGGCAATAAATTAACTATAAAAAAAGAGAAGTTATATTACCCAACTCTACCATAACCAATTTTCTCTACATATCCCTTTGGGATAACTATTTCCTTATCGATATTTTTAGTGCATTTACTATTATGGATTCTGTGAACATAGTAGATAAATACTTCCATTGTGTTACATAGGGAATGTATTGGACTATTGATCAATTATAAACAATTTAAACCCTCCCCATACTTCATGTTGTACTAGTACTAGCAATGGTATTAGACTATTAGTATACTTTTCAAATTTAATGTGTCTGAAAGTGGAATTGGTGTACATACCAAAATGTGGGTAGGTCTCAATAATAGCCACAATATTAACATTTGGTGTCATCTACAAGCTTATTAGGGAGTTTTGTAATGGGCATGTCTATTTTCTTTAAACATGAGCACTCTATTTAGTTGAAGCAGGTTTACCTTTCTTTGCCTTGTTTTACATGAAATTCTTCTGGACTTTCAATAGGATCATTTTTTAAACTAAAATATTATTTTTATGTTGAGCTTATACTGTGATATTTTATATTTGTTATCAAATTTACATAAAGAGACTGTTACATGAGCAACGGAAAATTGGCATAAAGTACCTATTTATGTTATTTGAGGACAGTAATACTGAGACATTGATTTTAATTGTGTTGTGATATGAAAGAACATTTTGTTTCAAGGTGTTTTCTTATTGATGCATCTATTTATCTCTACCTACTTGCTGCTTTTCATTGTTTTTATTTATATATGCCTGTGAATTGAATCTATTTACTATGTGATACCTACTATGGAAAGGAGAATCCTAGCCTCCATTGTAAGAACTTTCCATACTTATCTCATGATACATATATTCATCTTTGTTGAACCTTATGTCAGCTTCTCAACTACTCTTCTACTCAACTTACAATGAAATATGTGAGTATGTAGTCTCTACTTGATCTTTATCTTTATTCTAGTTGTCCAACTATTCTAGTTGTCCAACTATTCTAGTTGTCCAACTATCCTAGTTGGGGACTAGTGAACAAAATTCACGAGATCCAAAAGGGATCGGAGATAAATAGTTCCCCAAACCATAGAACCACTTCATATTGAATTTTGATTGTGTGCCCAATTTTCATTTATAGTTTGGCCATGAAATCCATTGTTGTTTTATGCTTTCTTAGTATCTCAATAATCAATATCAATATTATGTTTGAAGTAATATTTCTTAGCAAAACCTATCCTTCACAGGGTCAATTTTCCTACTCATTCTCCACAAATTCGGTACATAGAAAGGCTTATCATGTGTGCCAAATTAGTTCCCTCAAGATAAATTAAGCATGAAATAGTGCCAAAATTAAAATTAGAACAAATCATCAATGCCCTAAAAGTAGCCATATCATCCACGAAATAAATGCCTTTATCCTTGAAAAAATAGAAAAAAAAAACAATAAATAAGGGACATAAAATCAACGCCATTCTATCTACTAAATCATTCACTAAAGGCAATGTCCTTCTATGTTGAAAATGACAAAAGGTAACAATAAAAATGGACATTGGTAGCGCCCTCTTTATATGCATGCACTAAATCAAATTTCCAATTTGGAGTCTTCAAAAGTTGAGTTCATCTCCTAAAAAATGGCGCCTATAATGTTGGATTTAGACTCATAAAAAATGCTCCTATAAGCTTATCTTATCTTCAAGATGGTCCAATAATTACGGTTGAATTTGGTTGGAAAGTAATGATTTGCCACTGGCACTATTGTTTATTATATCTTAGTTGTATATTCTATTAGTCTGTATGACTTGGGAAACTTTAATCATTGATAAAGCCTGCCTCAATTAATGGTAGATATTTCTTTGGTTAAAAATGAGTTTTGACATAGTGTTGATCACTCTCATCCAGTAAATGTGTATGCACATTGAACCTTAGTTTTAGATGAGCACGATATTCTTTGTGAATACAACTGAACTTATTTTAAAGTATACGATACCCAAAACGAGTTTTTTTTTCCTCGAAGAAAACATAATTTATTATCATATGAGAACAAAATTACATTTTTATAAACATGCTTGTGGCATGTATCCTTCGGAAACAAGGGACCTAGATTCCACCCTAGAAATGACACAATATAGAGTGTTACATTCTACAATTCTAAAAGAATATTTTTAAAAAAGAACCCTATAGTGCTTAAACATCACTAGGTCTTATATCGCCCTATAGGTTGAGAAAGAGGAGACTATACATTTAAGATAATGTTCGAATACATAAGTTCCAAAAAGTCCGAGCTGAAAAGGCCTAGATCGACCTAATAAAAAAAATTAAAGATTTTTCAATCTTCAAGTACGACCCCTCTTGTTGGTTGTTCATGGAAAGGCACACGGTAGAATTCAAAACATTTCACATCCTTGTGTTTGGATGTGGTCTACTTCCCAAGATCCAAAAGAATTCTTGCTTTAGGTAGGCCATCAAATGTAGAATTGTGTTCCCTATAAATATGTCGACATGAAAACTGATCAAACTATTGTTTTAGAGCAAGAAACTCATCCAATATTGGCATCAACTAAAAATTATGGCATCTTTGAGTTCCTTGAGCCTAGTTAACAATTTGCATTGAGCCTCCAAAAGCATTGACATTTCAAATGCATTTATATAAGGCATAGCATAGAGAAACCGTCAAGGGAATTAATTCAACGTAATTGTTTGTGCCCAAACCAAGGGCCATTTTGATGTGGATATGGTTGTCATTTAGGAATAGGCACCACAAATTGGTGCATCTCCTTGGGGTGCCCATAAAAAAATGTCCAAAGAGAAGATTTATTAATCGATTATTCTTGGAAAATATGGACACCAAATCCCCCATTTTCTTGTGGAAAAAGGAGAACATGTTCGTCCCCACATATGCTATTATCTCTAGAGAAGACACGTTTGCTTGGAATATCTTCATGTTTTGAGCCAGCTATACTCCCCAAATTACAATAAGAGAAAGAGCTTTGTAATGATGAAACATGGGGTTTAATATCCATTATTTAAATGTCTCTTCCATAGAGATCCCCTTCCAAGTGAAGTTGACTTGTAGCAAGGTTGAAGCGTCCCTCCATACTTGCTTTACATTGAGGCACAAAATGAACAAATGGCCAAATGTCTCTTCATTGTTTTTGCATAAAACAAACCATATTGGGCACTCTTCTCTTTTTTTTTGCATATTATCCCAAGTTGAGATTTTATTCTCCATAGCGCACCATACAAAAAATATTGATTTTTCTATACATTTCATTTTCCATATTGGTTTCCACCACCGCTTCAGATCCCTCTAAACAACCTCCAAATTTAGCTGAGTATAACCAATATTTAGCATATAGTTCCCAGTTAGTACTAAAATCCAAACTAGCTCATCTTCACGGTCCATCAAACGAATATGCAAGTCATTTAAGGTGTTAACGTAAGCTTCCCAAGTTATAGAATCCCCATCAGCGAAACCCAAGTCCTCTACACTCCTCCATCCCTGCGACGAAATGGATGTAGTGAGGGGGTCCGTAATCTTGCAAAGAACAGTGCAATCACTTTCTTGCAACAATTTAGAATCCCATCTGAATTAATGTGACGACCTCCACATCCAGGCCATGGGTCCAAGCCTACCTGAACCTTATGACTATTTCCAATTCATCGCATTAGATTGTTTCCAATGAGGGGGAATGCATGGAGCATTGCGTTCCAAATTATAGATGAGTTCTTCGTCCTTTTCACTAGATTTTGAATCTAGTCCACCAACGATTTTGGCTCAATACATTTCTTCATATTACCTTTGCCCACAAATTTTGTATTGAAATCAATCTCCACACCACCGTTGCTACTAAGGCTTTTAAAAAAATGTAGATATTTTTTAATCCCCTTACATTGAAGAGATTTGGATATGCAATATGTCTATCTTTAGCATTGCACCTTTGAGACATCACATTTTAAGGACATGGAGAACTTCTTGCACAACTCCAAAGGATTCATGGATTTCATGCCCTTCAAGAAAACCAAATTGTTCACTAGAAATAGCCTTTGAAATAATTACCTTAATTCGTCGAGCAATGATTTTTTCTACCCCTTTATAAATACCATTGCACAATGGCATGGGGCAGAACTCATCAAAGGATTTGGGATTGTCACTTTTGGGGATTAAAGCTATAAAGGTGGAGTTGAAAGGTGTGTACATATTCCCTAGAAGTTTGTATTCCTCCACCACCAGTAGTAGATCAGACCCCACAGTCTCAAATAGCTACATAAAAATTTCCACATGTATCCCATGCAGGCATGGACTTTTATCTTTCTTTTTGCTGGAAAAACTTCATTGAACTTGTCCTTAGTAACTTTATCCATTAGATCTCTATTATATTCTTCGGTAATGAGGCTTGCAAAGAATTGGGTGGTGTGAACAATCTATGCTAAGGAAATACCAACTACTCTTTTGAAAAGGGTTCTGAAATGTTCCTTGCACATCTGATCCAATCCTTTGAAAGACTAGACCTCCCTTCCTTAATTGTCATTCAAACTCCAAATAGTGCTAGAGATCCATCAACCTTTGGCATAATCTTGAAAGAACTTTGTGCTCTCATCTCCACTCGCAAGCCATATATCATGACTCTTCAGCCTCTAAGTTTCTTCGTTATCTAATAGGATCTTTTTCTTTCTCTTTTCCAATTGAAATAAGGCCTCTTTTGTGTAATATGAAAGATACTCTGCTCCCTCTAATTCATAGATGATATTTAGGGCGTCCTCCACCTATTTGAGAATAGATTCTTCTTGAATCGTTTTATGATGAGCTCACCTGGTCGTCTTTTTTTTATCTCTTTAAGATTGTTTGAAAATTGTTATGCTATTGACACATAAACCAGGAAGAGTTGAATTTGAATAGGTTCACCAGTTTACAAACCCCATTATGAATTTCAAGAAAATTTGGAAAATGATTTGAATCACCCTCTCTTAAAAACCTAAACCTAAGCCCTCCAAGGGAACCAACTTGAAATATCCTACAAGAAACAAAGGGAAAGAACCGTCCAAACATGAGGAATAAACATTTAGGATTTACGAGAATATGTAATATCCTTGATCTGTAATCATATCAGAATATTATCTTTGATGTAATTTTAACCAAAATTTTATATGAAAATTGCACTTAATAAAACAACTCTTGAGACTAGGCAAATAACAGAAAGTGGCCAATAATTTTGCAAACACAGCAGCGGGTTGTTGGGAGAAATCAAGGAAAATTTAGGACTGATAAAGTATCTTCCCTAACACATTTAAATCAGGGACCATTTAGGTTTCGGAATCAACTCTATTGAAACCTACTCCCACGCTTATGGGTCACCCAACTATGCAACTAGGAAGAATTTTTCAAATCCAATCAACCAGGGGATTGGGAAAGGTTCGGATGTGTTGACACACTTGTAATAAGCTTCAAATAAAGTTTCAAATAGTCAATAATAGTTATGGATAGATTTGGGGATGTTAGGAAATATTTGGGAAAAACTGACAGTTTTGGACCGGGTAGACCATGCATAAAGAAGGCTGCCCAAACAAGGTACGGCATCAAAAAATTATCTGTATAAGGGTTGGGATGGATATTTGGGTCAGTTAACTACGTACATCAACTTACATAATTACATTTGGATGCATATATCTCTCATAATTAAGAAAATTGTAAGACTAGTAAAATTTTCCTAGTCAACTAATAAGGGTGTACATAAATTCATGAATTTCATACCAGATTGAAATAAGACCTGATAATGAAGTTTAAATAGATTAATATATCCTTATTAATCTTATCAGAACATTTATAACTTATTCCATGTACATTAGTTTACTCCCATTACATTATACAGTCAAATACCCCACTAGATGGACACAAAAATCACTTCTCATGAGCATTTAATCATGGAATATCTATGGGACAGAATATTACTGTCATATACATATTAGAATGAATGGGAATCAGCTACATAAATTCGATCTAAACTTTATGGGATCCTCCTTATCTCAAGTCACCTGCAATAAGATAAAAGGGGATGAGAGAGAAGAAGAGGAATGAGAACCTCGGGGCGCATTTTCCAAGAAACTAAGGCACAACACTTAGTAAGGAATCCTTAGCTTCATCAACACCAGAATAATCAACAACCAAAACTGAATAATGGATCTCCCACTATCTTTAAATAAACCTCTGTTGACTTGTTGGGAAAGTCAATCACCTGATGAGCAAGTTTCCCTTGCTAAAACCCTAACCATAGCCACATGGTGCGCCCTCCTTGAGAAATTAGCATGTAGGCGTCATTGAGATGTTTCCATGCATCATCTTCTATACAATTTAGATATTGTGCCCTCCTTAGGCCTAGATTTTCCTGCTTTTGCCTATGACAGCTTTTCTGCCTTCCCTGCTTTTGTGACTGAACATCAAAATGGAAACTGTTCCCTCCTTTGGTCCATTGTTGCTACTTTTCTTTATGATGGATTTTTCTGAACTTTAATTTTTGTGACTGAGTCTCCAAAATGGAAACTACGCCCTCCTTTGGCCCAGAGTTACCTCTTTTGTTTATGATTGCTTTTTCTTGGCTTTTGTCAGTCCTATGGCAGTTTCTATTATCCTCCTTGGTAAGTTGGATTTCCCAAGTGTGCCCTCTTGACATGGAAACTTATTTTCCATGTAATTAATTGCATAATAATTAATAAAGACAGTTAATATAACCAGTACATGCCTCCTAAATAACATTTTAATAATATTTCCTAGGTTAAATATTTAATGCATCATTTGACTCCCTAGGTGCTAGGAAAGGTCAACACTTTTGGTGTTCAGAATGTGGGGACATGACAGTCCTCCCCTCCCAAGTCTGCTTTTCCTCAAGTAGAAGCACCCCATTGTGCTGCAAAAGTTGTCCACCATGTTTCTGCTACACCACTTTGATCATAGTCATATATCTAATGACCACTTCTTTCCATAAAAAATTTCAACCCAGTTAAGGTAACTGAGTAGAATGCTTGGATCCCGCTTCCTCCTCTACAGAGATATAAATCCTCCTGCCACCTTTGGTAAGTTGTCATCCTAAGAAATTCCAGGGTCCCACAACCATATTGTAAACCCATTACTTCCAAAAACTTCCACCATTAGGTTCAACAATATTTGGACATATTTTGGTGCAAGCTGATTTCTATCATGAATTGTTGCATCCCACATTCTATGAATGCAAGATGATAAATTTTCCACATGTATGCATAACCAATCCTTGGAATTTTGTGTACCCAATGCATCCAATGGCTACCATACATTTGTTATCTGCTTCTCACATAATATAACAATGCCATATGCATCTATAAACCTGCTACAAATCCAAAGAAAACTCTTACAAATGTGAGCCAAGATTACACACCCTTTAGTATCCATCTATGTTATGTATATTCCCATCCAACCCATGGATGAATAGAAACATTTTCTTGATGTTCCATATAGTATGTGGTCATCCATCTTCCCCATGATGAATTATTCCACCCATAGAGGTATTTCATGAAGTCTTTATTCCAACCACTCTATTGGGTTCCAATGAGATCCTTCACTTTGTTTTCATGCGAATTCTAACTCTTTAGATTCCACCCAATCTTGGATCTTTGGTTTCATTGGTTGCCACAACATATCCCTCACCACAATGATTCAGGGTCCCAGCAATGAAACCATTTGTTGGATTTTATGTCCCTCTTCCAGGGATCTCGACCCAGGTTCAGTCCCTTCTGCTCATCACAACAAAGCCTGGGATATCGGCCCGACATAGTAGAGATTAGTCGGCAGCACCTGCGACGCAGATGTCATCTCACCCGAGATATCTCTCTTTAAGGATGGGTAACTTCCAGAACCACATTTTCACAGTTGGGTGGGAGGATGTTTAGTACCTTGGCTCTGCGTGAAGGCTCTCAACAAAGTTCAGGGGTGGATTATTTGTGTTCACAGTGCTTCAGCATCTAGGTTGCGCCCCATCTTTCATATGCAACTAATTAAATAAACAACATACATGTAGCATAATCACATTCAGTTAATACAATGCGGTCATCATACATATATTCAATTAGGAGAAAAACTATAGTCAATCATTCAATACAAAACTTACACATATATCTTAGACTCATTCAACATTCACACACATATATAGAATATAACGTGGAAACCCATCCAGGTGAAAACCACAAGGTGCTCTTCATCTGGCATGAGGAAATAGATACACCTTTCGTCTGCGCACTAAGCTGCAGACTCTACTTAAGATATTATTATATACCTTTGCAAACTCTCCCTCCCTCTCATGCTCTCTAATATTCTCCTTGTTCTCTTCCTACTTTACTCTACTAGTGATCCACACACAACTTGGATCGACTCAACCTTTCCTACACTTCTATGCACTCAGCTACAGATCCTTTACTCTGATGCACTCAACAATACAGAGCTACCAACCAGGAGCTCAGGCTTTTCAACCAACGAGAGTCTACAATTCAAAGCTAACTGTATAGACTGACTGTAGGGAGAATGTCTAACCCGCACACAGCTTTGGTTCCTTCTTTTATAGCCCTCTTATAGACTCCATACATACTTGATACAGACTCAATATTGACTCGATACATACTCATTACATACTCCCTTTCTGTTTCTTTCTTAGTCGACTTTCCATATCCAACCAACTAGTTGTCTTTCTTATTCTAGCAACACCTAACAAGAGGCACTAACATCTTGACTTACAAATATGCCTTCACATGTGCGGTTTTCGTCAGCTCCAGCTGAGCTCGTACCCACGATCGTTGTGGCGTATCAATTTCTCAGCATTATTTCTTACTGTCATTTTCTAGTCGTTATTCTACTTGCACGCCTTCTGTTGCTGATATTATGTCATACCTTCCGGTGTTGCACTCCATCCTTCTGTCACGGCTTCCTTATCTGGTGCAGCTTCCTCTTCTTCTTCCTCTCTATCATTTCCTCTTTCGCAACATCCTTTCTCTTCTTTCCTTTATGTTGCTTCCTCAGTCGCAACTCCTTCTTCTCCAACTTTGGCTCTTCTCCATACTTAGGCATAATTTTGCATGAATTATTCCTTAGTGTCCCTAGGCCCAATAGACCCCCAACACTCACTTGTGGCTCGTCCTGAGTCACTTGAAGGTATTCCTCCATGTTTTGGCTTGCACTGATTTTGTTCAAAAAATATTCCATCATTTTCATCACCCTCTCTTCTTGTGTGTGCACTTCATCCTCAGTCTTCCTCATTTGTTCCACCAGTTCGGAACTGACATGTTCTGGCATGACTTTCTCCACTGCGGTCACTATATCGCGTACCTTTTGATGTACAGGTTGAATAATGCCTACAATTTTTTTTGCTTTGGCCTGCAATTATTCTACTTTTTCCTCCCGTTTCCGTTGCTGTGTGTGCAACACAGTCATTTGCTGCTGCAATTTTCTCATCTCCGCTGCCTTAGCCATTTTCTGTGCTAAGGGTAGTTGTTTCATATCGTTCGTTATCTGTGTGATGTTTGTTTCAAATGTTGTCAGCTGACTTGCAATCTTCTGTGATTGCTCATCATCCATTAGTGTTTCCCAAGTCTGAGAGACTTGGTTGATGGCCTTAGCACATATTTCTTCTTCCTCTTCGATTCTCTTCACGGTTTCGGTTATTTTTTCTCTTCTTCTCTCCAGCACTTCTGGAGGTGTGTTGGGTCTTATTTGTTCCTTGAGCTTTGTAACTTTCCACCTAAGGTCAGCCACTATCTTAGTTAATTATGCTACTTTGGCATTTGGTGTCATTTACTATGTTATTCCTTCTTCTGCAAAGTTCTTACAGGAGAGGGCTACTGCTTTACTGATTTTTTGACATTTTCCTTCCCATTCCTTTGTCTTTTGTTCATTTTCTTGAACTTAAAGTTTTGTTTTCTTGGTATTTTTTTTCACATCCTTCACTTGCATGGCCAGGGTACGCTCACGTGGTTTTATTTTTGCATTGACAACACTATGTATTGCATATACCTCATTTATGGGCATGGATGATAAATCTATAGTAATCTGGTCGTTGTCCCTGAAAATATCATTAAACTCCAGAGTTCCTAAATTAACAACGACTTTAGATACTTCTATCATTATTGGTGGGACTGGAACATGTGGCGTAGTTTGTTTCATTATTGAAATTTTTGATGGGTCTTGGGACTCCATTGTTGCAATTGGATATTCGACAACAATTTTAACATCTTTGACTACTTTACACAAAAAATTAAGGAGATTAGTAACCGTACTTGAAAGTTCTTCTTGTCACTCTTCTATGGTCTTGAAGTTGGTCTACGCTGCTTCAATTATTTCCTCGATCATCATTTGCACATCGGCACTGTCCAAGCTAATGGTATTTGCATTTCTGTCAGCCTTCATCTTCTTTTTCTTTTTTAAGGGTTGTACTTGTTCTATTTGAGCCCCCCCCCCTTATTTTCTGATTCTGGCTCTGTTGGTATCGAGGGGGAATGACTCACTGCAGAGTCTAAATCCTCTAGTAGGTCTTCTTCTTCGTTTCCCTCATCTGATTTGTCCTCTTGTACTTGGTTTTCCTATTGTCGAAGTTGATCTTCTGGTAATGGGACACACCATTCCTTTGACCACCCATTAACTATTTCTTCAATTTCCTCCTTTTTCATTATAAATTTGGTTGGTAACCATTGATGTTGTGGTTGTTGTTGTCGTGGCTACATGTAGATATGGTGCAGTCCAATATCAAATTTAACAATCAGACAAAATCATTGAATAGTGTGGTCATCTAATATATACATGTTCTTCACATGGTGTCTTATAGCCTCCCCATGCATAAATAATTCAACACTGTTCTCTTTTTGTCGGTCCTTTATGTCCTTCTCAAACCAAAGGTTCTGATATCTTGCTCCTTTACATTTCACTAGAAGGTCAATCCCTTGGTAGTCTTGTGGGTCGGACCATGTTATAAATGAAATTAAAAGTAACATCCATGAATAGTGAAATCACCTACCCTTTTCCTATGCATCGATGGCATCTTGTACAAGTTCATTCAACAAGAAATGACACCAATTAATCTGAACTCCTTGGGTGCAAAGTTCCGTAAGCGCAATCACTCTCGCAGTACACTGGTTCGGGTGCATTTTGTGGAGCAACTTAGAGGCCAATACTTTGGTAGCAAAGCGAACGGTGGCGTTATTAATGGACTCAATCAGAAATCCCCTTTTGCTTCTTACTATGTCATATTTTTTCTTCATACGTGTAGCTATTTCCACCTCTTGATCCTTTTTAAGAAGTGGTGCTGGGTCCATTCCTCCAGATGGTAGGCATGTGATGGTGGCAATCAGTTGAATATCTATAGCTATATACTTTCCTAGCCATAGAACGCCTCCATGAAAAAATATGAGTAACTGATTAACACAGGTGTTTATTGGTGTACTTCATCTAAAATATGGCATATATAGCAGCGATAATATGCCAGACTACTCCAATTCCTTGGCCCATTCCTTTGCACCAAATCATTTAGGCGCCTCGAGTGTGTCCTGCACAATGTCCATGTAGTGTTTGCGGTCCAGGTCTGCTTGGGGTTTCGTATCATCATCATCATACGATAGCTTCTTTATATTGGGAAAAATGTATTTCAACATCTTCACTCCTTTGGATATTAGTGGCACTATCAGTGGGGCCCCTGCCCTTTTTGGAACTATAACTCTCAATGCATCCTTGCATCTGGGCAAGACATAAGGTGACATCAAATTTATTGTCTCAAAATCCTCCTATGCTGGTGAAGTTGGTGCTGGAGGTGTTGATGCTTTTCCATTTATTTTTGTATTACTGGTGTGTTTTCCTTGTTTGGTCCTGGACAGACTTGGCCTTTCTTTTCCGGAGATATTACCACCGTTTGGCTCTACTTTTGGATCAATCTATGCATTAGTTGGTGTCATCTGTGGTGGGATGTAACTAGTAGTGTCTTCCTGTTGAGGCCTGGAAATTCACAGGAAACAACAGCAAGGGATTCTCCCCAGTCAAAGTTCCCAACTAGCCCGTGACTGTTTGGTGTAGGGAATCCGGTCCGGTTTGCGGTCCGACTACCGTAGGTCAAGTAACAAAAATAAAAGGTTTTACCGGTTGCGGCCCGATCCACTGTATATATTTTTGTATTTTTTTTTGACTTAAAGTATGATATGCAAGTGCCTACTTAACATGTAGATTGATTGAGAGTGCAAGGAGTGTTCACAATGTGATGCACAGGTTCTTACCTCTCATCTTAAACTCCCTCACATCTAAATCACACACAATTAGAAAATAAATACTAACTAGGCTATCTCTAGAGAGCTAGATATTCATTCATGAGTAATGCAATATTGTTCACATGTTACGGAAAATCACAGATAGCTGTTCCTAGAACCAAACATACAAACATGAATAAAAGTATACATGACAAGATAGCTCATCAACAGTTAAAACTTCCATTACTCATAGTGGAAAACATCACAGAATATACTAGAGAACATTCAGGTAAGAACATAGGTTCAAAAAGTTAGAACGCTCTAACAATTAATGAAACACAGTCGAAAACGAAATAGTTCCCCTTCAACATTGTTCATTTATCACATTGAAACATTCCACATAGCACCTTCTCCAACAGGAAAAATTTGTAATTTCTTCTTGTAAAACGAAGTAGTTTCTCTTACAAACAATAGTTCACAAGTTTTTCCAGGGAAAAAGCCCCTGTAAACTCTAACTTTCCTATATTTAAACTAAATTAGCCAACCGCTTGGGCTGCCCCAACCGTGTGACCTTTGGGCTCCTCAAAACCGTCTAATATCACCATTTTGTCTTTTCCGTGAGTACTCATGATTCACTTCATGCGTTACGTTTTCATATTTCAACTTATGAGTACTTAACAAAGCGGGATCTGCTCGGTAACTGACGGATCTTTCCAAGCCTGGGATTTTGTCACCATCGATTCTGCCCTGCCTTTTGTTTGTCTTCCTTGAGATTCCATTGATTTCATTACGAACTCTATCTAACACTGCTCAGCCAACTTTCTGCTACCTTGTCTCCCAGCTATGTCTTCTCGTAGTAAAAAAAAATCTTTTGAGTCCGTCTGCAATCAAACGACATTTATCATTCATTAGGACTGTATCTTTTCAATCAAACTACATCAACAAACGAATAGTCATCAAAAGATGCCTTGTATTGCGCTCTCGTCATGGAAACCTTAACAAGTACCAAAACCATTGTCGCCCACACAAAGGTTTAAAAAACTTACAACACGACAGGAAGAGAAAACTTATCGGTGGCTTAAAACATCGAAACATCGGCCGTGTAGTCTCACTCACAGCCGCATTAGTGGGTCCCAAATAGGCAATGGGATCCATGAGACTGTTAAGTCTATCGGAGTCGAAAAAGCTAAACTCAAAATCTGGGCGGAAAATTTCCCAGTTGACAGGCGGAAAGACATCAACGTCGGACAATTAGTGTGTTACACAGCCGCAAGGGTAGAGGAGGAAAGACAACAGACCCCCCGGTCCAAAGACAAAGCGACGGAAACCCGACAGAGCATCGGTGAGCAGAGCAGTTATATGGCGGATACCTAGTTCGTTTGGGAGCCACAAGGGTGGAAGATAAATAGACTACAGCCTCCGATCCAAATCATAAATTTTTCTATGGCGCAAGATCAACGTAAAACGCTAAGTGTTTGCAACAACTTAGGGTCTCGTAGCGGTCCAAAAAAAAAAATCTGTTTCACTTCCAAAATAGCGGCTTCACAAAGACCAAATACCCCGACTCAACTTCGACCAACCTCCGGTAATAAAAACAAGTCAAACGATGTGACACGACAACAAAGAAGTCAAGATCCTCCTGCAGAATAATCATCATTTGATTTCTGCAACGGAGGCACCCTAAGGAAACATGGCTCCAATAAGTTGTTTAAATGGCCTCCGAAATAGTGGCTAGCATGAGAAATAAGCTTCCAAAAAGAAAACGCAGCTCAAAGGGAAACAAACCAGGTTCTAAATTCCGCAACCCACAGCAGCTTCAAACATAAGCAATTTTCTGAAAAGCTGGAAGAGAGTTAACCTCAAAATAGTCCAAAATTAAACAAAACAAAAAGAGTTCCTGGATTCAAACGATTCTAGGCAATGCTAAAATTAACAAAGGGGTCCAAAATTTGAAAATTTGGGGAAATAGTTGCAGCTGCAGCAATTGGCGACTACCTGGTGGACCTAGATCTCTGGACGATTATTTCTTTAGTAACAGACTGTTTAATAACAACGAACCTGTTGAATTCTTCTAGATATCTGGATTTCTCAAATGGAAAATGTATGCACTTTTAATCATTGATGATAGTCCAATTTAGGAGAGTGGAAACCAGGATTTTCAAGTCAAGATAACTCTTTTGAGGCCAGGAAGATGAATTTCATTTGTTACCTCTGTCTTCAGGTAGCTGCCAGTTTGGACACCACAGGATTGTAGCATATGGTAAACATAAATATTCATTTGTTCCTCATTCCCATGCCATTTTGCACCTTTTGTGCTTTTGAGCTTTTGTCTTTTCATATGAGTCCTCCTGCATGCCTTTCTTTCTGAATTTTGATTCAGGCTCCTCTATCCATAGTGTCCTTTTGTGTGAGAGATGTATTCAATTTTCAGCTCATGGATGGAGAGGAACTTTTGGCGATTTAGTACTTATATGATTCAGTATTTGTTTTGATACATAGTGCTTTCATAGGAGTTCTCGACTCTTATCTTCCTTTTGGCGTTCAATTCTTGGCATGGGATCATTTATATATAATATAATGTTTACCCTGCTTTCTTTCCATGGGCCCTTTGCTGTCACTCCCTAGGACATTTTAAATGTGATATGGATGAAGCCTCAAAATAGTATTCTAGACCCTTTGATTCTGGTTTATTTTACAAGGGTTAAGAATGACTTCAATGTGTTCATAGCCACTCGAGAAAACTGCTAAAATAGAAGAAATTCTTTTAGATAAACAATAATACACAGTCTTATACTCAAGAACTTTAATCATTCCAAAAAATCTGATGTTCTCCATGCAACCGCGAGCTTGCCTCCTTTATTGAAATCAGTCAAAATTTAGACTAAAACAAAATAGAACTACATAATTCAAAGTAAACGGCCAAGTCAAATTATTTATATATAAGATAAAAGAACACAAACAAACTCAGGAAAAATAAGGTTTGAGAACTAAACCATTTACTGGTAAGTTCTCTTCCCACCCCTGTAAATCCTGCAATTTATAAGTTGAGGGGCCAAGCTTTGCCGCAATCTGGAAAGGACCTACCCACAACTGCTGAAATTTCGTGTGTTTTCATTTCTCATCATGGGGGTGGTCCCACTTGAGAACCAAATCTCCCACCTCAAAATCTTTTGTTCTGGCCTTGTGTTTATCAAACCATCTCTTTACTACCTCTTGTTGTTGTTTAAATCGTTCTCTGGCTTTAGATCGAGACTCTTTTGCCTTCAGGAGATTATATATCCTCATTTGCAAGACTTCATTATCTGATCCTCTGGATTCCTGAGCTATTATGGAAGAGGGTAGCATGATATTGGGGGGTAGAATAGCCTCTTTACCATACACAAGGGTATATGGAGACACTCCTATCGAAGACTTGGGGGTGACTCTATTAGCCCAAAGGGCGTTCGGTAACGCTAAGTGCCAACTCCTCTGATTTTCTATCACCGCCTTTTTTAAAATCCTAATCAGGTTCTTGTTTGTAGATCCAGCTAAGCCATTTCCCTGTGGATAGTAATTAGTAGAGTAATGCAACTTAATCCCTTTCTCATTAGCAAAAGCAGTTAATCTTATTGAGGAAAAGTAAGTAGTATTATCAAAAACTAAAGAAATTGGAACTCCAAACCTGGTCATAATATGGTCTTGAAAGAAGTCTATGACCGCATGCTCATTTATTTTGCGCAACGGGATGGCTTCGACCCAGCAAGTGAAGTAGTTGGTTGCTATCAGAATATACTTGTGTTACAGGGAAGAATTCAGATTTATCTCCCCAATGATATCTAACCCCCATTGCTCAAAAGGCTCCGTTATCATCACAGGCTTCAATGGTCCTGCTGCTTTAGCTTGTCTTCCACTACACCTTTGACAAATGTCACACTTTCTGACATGGGCGTGTGCATCTTTGAAAAGCGTGGGCCAATAGTATCCAGCTCTGAGAATTTTATGAGTTGTAGTATCTCCAGAAAAATGTCCCCCAGTAGGCCCATCATGCAAATCTGTCATTACCTTCTTCACATCTTCTTTCTCTAAGCATCTAAGAAGAACTCCATCGTAATTTTTTATGAATAATATTCCTTCAATAATTTGATATGAGGCTGATTTAAGACGCAATGCTCTTCTTTGCTTAGAATTCCAATGTTATGGTAACGATCCTGTCTTAAGGTAATGCATAAGGTCTCGATACCAAGATTCCGGGGCTATGAAAAGAGGACATACATCCATCAAATGTAATTCAGCTTCGTCTTCCCGGGCATGTTCTTCATTGTTTCTATTTTCAGTCATCAGCCTACACAACCCTTGCCCTTTAACTATAGAAGCTGGCTTGAATTCGAGGTCATATTCCTGAAGAGCTATTACCCAATTGCCCCTTCTTTCTCCTAACTCCTTCTGTATGAAAAGAGACCTCACAGCTGGGTGTGGGACGATTACCTTGGTTCGGTTCTTTAGTATGTAGGGCCTGAATTGTTTTACCGCTTTGAACATTGCGTAAGCTTGTTTATCTATAGCCGGGTAATTCAATTCAGCCCCTTGCAGACCAGTTCTCATAAATAATATGGGGAAATCATCTCCCCCATCTTCCTTCTAAGTAAGCACAGTTGCTAGTGAATCATTAGATGCGAAAGTGTATAGAATAAAATCTTTATCAAAATCTGGGCTTTTGAGGGAGGGTGCATGCGCAATAGTAGTTTTAATCTTGCCGAATGTGTTCTTCTCAACATCAGTCCACTTGAATTGTACACTTTGCTTTACCATTTGCTGCAAAGGTTTAACAATTTGAGTGAAATCTGGCACAAACCTTCACACAAAGTTTATTGTCTCCATAAATGATTGCATGCCTTTTTTATTATGGGGCAAGGGAATCTGTTCAATGGATTTGATCCTTTCTGGGTATATGGAGA
The DNA here is from genome assembly GCA_001517045.1 of Pseudotsuga menziesii. Lineage (NCBI taxonomy): Eukaryota > Viridiplantae > Streptophyta > Pinopsida > Pinales > Pinaceae > Pseudotsuga > Pseudotsuga menziesii. The sequence goes on from LPNX011011214.1 coordinate 401,865, forward strand.
TCCCCTTCTTTGAAACCATGTGACCCAACAAATTTCCTTCTGTAACAGCGAACATGCACTTCTTGGGGTTTAGTGAGATACCGTATTTTCGGCAGCGCTCAAAAATCTGCTTTAGATGAAACGTGTTTCCTTCTCTCTTCTTCGAGAATATCATGATGTCATCGAGGTATACTACAGAACTGCGGCCAATCAAACCGCAGAAAGCTATGTCCATATCCCTCTGGAACGTAGCTCCAACGTTTATAAGTCCAAAGGGCATTCTTCTGTAAGCGAAGGTTCCCCACCTGGTCCTGAATGTCATTTTCAATCGGTCTTCTTCGGCTACTAACACCTGATTATAGCCTGAGAATCCGTCTAATAAAGAGAATAGTTCAGAACCTGAAACCATTTGCAGCAGTTGTTCCATGGGTGGAACAAGATAATTGTCTTTATATGAAGCGCGATTTAAGTTTCTAAAATCCACACATAACCTGATTTCTCCAGATTTCTTCCTCACTGGTACCAGATTTGAAACCCATTCCGAGTGTCTAACCTTAAAAATGATTCTAGCATCCAATAGTTTCTTAACTTCACTCTAGATTAGAGGTTCTAATTTTGGATGCATTTTCCTTAAAGGCTGCCGATAAGGTTTGACTCCAGATTTGATGGGGATAACATGCTGGATAATACTGGTGTCATATGTCTTCAGATCTTCATACGTCCAGGCAAAAACATCTTTGTATTGATTGAAAAGAACGATGAACTTGTTTCTTTCAGCTGGTGAACAACATTTTCCAAGATTCACATATTTAGGCTTCATCTCAGTCCCCAAATTAATCAATACAAACTGTAGAGATGAGCTATGAGTCTTCACATTTGCTGGTCTTCTAAATTTTTCATTTAAATCAAACATCCGTTCTAAAGTTCTAACTCCCTTAGGGATGAAATTATCGAATTTTAGCTCGGCCTAATGTTCTTCATCATCAATAATCGCCCCTTTAAATGCCTCATCATTCATTAAGAATTCTATAATCTGCTGATCGTCGTCGAACACTCGTAGGTTGGTAATCATATCCGGAACCGAGGGCCTGAAAAGCAATTCAACAGAGCACCGATTATTAGAGGGCACAAGCCTCGCAGCTGATGTGGCCAACAAGTCAGCTGTTGCATTCTTAAGTCTTGGAATCGATACAATATTAAATGCATTAAAACATTTGAGTAAATCCCATACCTCATTTTGATAAGCTTTTAAGTGGGGAGAAATGCAATTTATTTGATTCCAAATTTGTTTTACAATTATTTCAGAATCTCCAAACAATTTTAGATTATTTGCCTTTAATTCAATTGCTTTCCTTAAACCTTGAACCAACGCTTCATATTCAGCTGTGTTATTTGTACATTCAAACTCTAACCTACATGAAAGAAAATGTGTGTTCTTCTTGGGGTCAATCAGGTCACAACCGGCTCCTGACCCTTCTAACATTTTAGAACCTTAAAAAAAAAGTGTCCAGAAATCGCTAACTGCTGTGCAGGAATTTACATCTACTTATATTGCTAAGTCTACTATTTTACAATTGATTTCATCAGCCTGTGAAAACCGAAGGAGATCAGGCTGAGCATCTGATGTGTCGCTGGCTTCTTCTGCTTGGTAATTTCCTGGTTCTAACTCAATAAAGTAGTTTCCCAAAACAGAATCCACTGGTTCGTTTTTTTCTTCGAACTGAGTAACGTTGTCTTTCATATGGGGCTCCCTCAAAATTTTAATTTGATTTGGGCTTCCTTTATACGGCAGCCACAGATGTGACCAGTCCGAGGAAAAATATCCATTTAGCTTTGCTGACCAGTCCCTGCTCAGAACAAGCCCATAAGCTTCTGGTATGTTAGCCACCACAATATCAATAACTTGACACACCTTATCATTCGAATACAAGTGGACTAGAACATCCTCCATTTCCCCAATTACCTTCACATTCGTTCTATCCAACTGAACAACCCTCCAGGTAGATGGTTTAGGCTGCCCATTTATCCTTTTGCAGACAGACAGTGGCATGACGTTAACCGATGCCCCTGAGTCTACCAAACAATTATGTACGTTGTGGTTAAAAATTTCAAAAGTGAGGAGAAATGGTGGATTCTTGCTCTTAGGCTTACCTCTTATGCTTGCTTCCCCAATTTCCTCTTCTTCCTTGGGCTAGTTGTCAGTGGGTAGCCCCTCCTCTGATGCTTCAAGTGCTTTCAATAGCTTTTCTTTCTGCTGTGGCACCTTGCACATTTCAAATAATGAGATGTTCACCCTTACCTTCTTTATATCTTCCACAATGTCATAATCCATCTTAGGTTCGGTGGGATTTGGTTTATCATTATTTATTTTTTCTTCATTGGGCTTGGCAAGCATGTTAGTCTGTCTAGGACCTTGACTGGTGATGGTAAATTTCGGAATTTTATTAGCTGAGGAGTTATTTTGAAATTTCTTAACATTCCTTTGAAGTCTTTTAATATTTGGGAGCATGAGACTGTTTTCTTTAGCCAACCCTTGGCTTCTTGTTGTTACATTTGTTTCCAGGATGCCCTCGTGCCTCACAACCTTTTCCTCCTCGGCGTCAAATAACGAAACACGGTCCCATAAAACCATGGTCTCATCCTCTTGTTCTTTTGTTGATGTATTGCTCTCTTTTCCTTCTTCATCTTTATCTTCTGTCAATTTAGAATCCCACAGCTGATTCATAACCAACGTCATTGAGTTTATCCATTGAGGACAATTCTTTTCAGAGTGGGGCTGTTGGTGCAAAGTGCAAAAATTGTCCATTCCTACCTCTGTTAGATTCATAGATGCAGGATTGTGTGGAGGGGGTTGGGATTGATTGTTATCTTCCCTTTTCTTGTAATAAGGCTTGTAGAACTTTTGGGCTTCCTTCTCCTTTTCCAACTCTATGATTCTGTTAGAAAGCTTCCGCATCATTTTTTCCATTCCTTCGAAATCTGGTGACTGCTCTTCCTTAGGTTTGGTAAACAACAAAGCTTTCCTTCCCCCATTTTTTTCTCTTGACCGTTAGGGATAATGTTTGATACTTTCCCTCTCAGCATCTACTCTCTCTGCCTCCTCATAGGTCTCCACTAGCGTAGGCTTGGCCTTCATTTTGGAAAACATGGCCAACTCGGTTCCTAGAGCTGAGGTATAATATTCAATCAGGACTTTATCCGAAGGTTTGTCAGCTTCAGAAAAATTCTTAAGATATGCTGCAAATATTTGGGTGAAACTATGCACCTTCTCCTTTCTTTATTTGTTTAAGGTGCATAGTCCTTTCATGAGAGCTGCATGAGTTTTTTGGGTCGCATACTTACTTCTAAAAATCCTCTCAAAGGTATCCCAATCAGGGATAGAATTTGTAGGCAAACCAAAGTACCACGATGCTGCTGCTCCTTTAAGGGTGTGTGGGAAAAGTCTACAAACTACATCCTCATATTCTCCAGCCCTTAATCCTTCTATTTCCAAATAGAAACTTTGCAAGTGGTCGTCTACTAGAATCTTCTCATTTGGGTCAAATTTGGGCAACATCTTTGCAAAAGATTGAGGTAAATCATGCAAAGGAGGTGTTAGGTTTAAAGGTGATCTGGCTTTCTAGGCAGGTGGTGTATTCGGTAGGTTGGGTGGTTGATTTGCGTTTACGCTTGCCATGAGTCTGGGTGGAGAGTGAGGGGGTGAGCGAATAGGAGTATGAACAGGGGAACCGTAAGGAGTATCTGGGCCCGCTTGATTCAAAGGCTGTACGACTTCCTGTAAGGCTGTTTCTACAAGTTCTTCCCAATCTTCAACCAACACTGAGTCTTCCAATATAGGACGATCTTTCCTTTTATATAATCTTCTGGGCAATTCATGGATAATCGGTAATCCTCCAATCTTCTTCACGTATGCCCTAGTGTGTCTTCTCAGATTATTAACAACTTTGTTATCCACAGAATACAAATGTTCTCTACCTTTTTCTTCCAGAATCGGATTATGAAACACACTGCCTCTGAACTGTTACCGGTGGAATAATCTCGGGAGAACGGGTTTCCTTGGCCAACAATGCACTGCCAGCCCTCCTTCTAGTGCTAGAAACTGTTGAGGCCTAGAAATTCGTAGGCAACAACAGCAAGGGATTCTCCCCAGTCAACGTTCCCAACTAGCTCGTGACTGTTTGGTGTAGGGAATCCATCCGGTTTGCGGTCCGGCTACCGTAGGTCAAGTAACAAAAATAAAAGGTTTTACCGGTTGCGGCCCGATCCACCGTATATATTTTTGTATTTTTTTTTGACTTAAAGTATGATATGCAAGTGCCTACTTAACATGCAGATTGATTGAGAGTGCAAGGAGTGTTCACAATGTGATGCGCAGGTTCTTACCTCTCGTCTTAAACTCCCTCACATCTAAATCACACACAATTAGAAAATAAATACTAACTAGTCTATCTCTAGAGAGCTAGATATTCATTCATGAGTAATGCAATACTGTTCACATGTTACGGCAAATCACAGATAGTTGTTCCTAGAACCAAACATACAAACATGAATAAAAGTATACATGACAAGATAGCTCATCAACAGTTAAAACTTCCATTACTCATAGTGGAAAACATCACAGAATATACTAGAGAACATTCAGGTAAGAACATAGGTTCAGAAAGTTAGAAAACTCTCACAGTTAATGAAACACAGTTGAAAACGAAATAGTTCTCCTTCAACATTGTTCATTTATCACATTGAAACATTCCACATAGCACCTTCTCCAACAGGCAAAATTTGTGATTTCTTCTTGTAAAATGAAGTAGTTCCTCTTACAAACAATAGTTCACAAGTTTTTCTAGGGAAAAAGCCCCTGTAAACTCTAACTTTCCTATATTTAAACTAAATCAGCCAATCGCTTGGGCTGCCCCAACCGTGTGACCTTTGGGCTCCTCAAAACCGTCTAATATCACCATTTTGTCTTTTTCGTGAGTACTCATGATTCACTTCATGCGTTACGTTTTCAGATTTCAAATTATGAGTACTTAACAAAGCGGGATCTGCTCTGTAACTGACGGATCTTTCCAATCCTGGGATTTTGTCACCATCGATTCTGCCCTGTCTTTCGTTTGTCTTCCTTGAGATTCCGTTGATTTCATTACGAACTCTGTCTAACACTGCTCAACCAACTTTCTGCTGCCTTGTCTCCCAGCTATGTCTTCTCGTAGTAAAAAAAAAAATCTCTTGAGTCCATCTGCAATCAAACGGCATTTATCATTCATTAGGACTGTATCTTTTCAATCAAACTACATAAACAAATGAATAGTCACCAAAAGAGGCCTTGTATTGCACTCTCGTCATGAAAACCTTAACAAGTACCAAAACCATTGTCACCCACACAGAGGTTTAAAAAACTCACAACATGACAGGAAGAGAAAACTTATCGGTGGCTTAAAACATCAAAACATCGACCGTGTAGTCTCACTCACAGCCACATCAGCGGGTCCCAAACAGGCAACGGGATCCGCGAGACCATTAAGTCTATCGGAGTCGGAAGAGCTAAACTCAAAATCTGGGCGGAAAATTTCCCAGTCGGTGGGTTGAAAGACATCAACTTCAGACAATTAGTGCGTTACATAGCCGCAAGGGCGGAGGAGGAAAGAGGACAGACCCCCTGGTCCAAAGACAAAGCGACAAAAACCTGACAGAGCATCGGCGAGCAGAGCAATTATATGGCGGATACCTAGTTCGTTTGGGAGCCGCAAGGGTGGAAGCTAAACATACTACATCCTCCGATCCAAATCATAACTTTTGCTATGGCGCAAGATCAACGTAAAACGCTAAGTGTTCGCAACAACTTAGGGTCTCACAGCGGTCCCCCCAAAAAAAAAATCTGTTTCACTTCCAAAACAACAGCTTCACAAAGACCAAATACCCCGACTCAACTTCGACAAACCTCCGGTAATAAAAACAAGTCAAACGATGCGACGCGACAACAAAGAAGTCAAGATCCTCCTGCAGAATAATCATCGTTCGATTTCCGCAATGGAGGATCCCTAAGGAAACATGGCTCTGATAAGTTGTTTAAATGGCCTCCGAAATAGTGGCTAGCATGAGAAATAAGCTTCCGAAAAGAAAACGCAGCTCAAAGGGCAACAAACCAGACTCTAAATTTTGCAACTCACAACAGCTTCAAACATAAGCAATTTTCTGAAAAGATGGAAGAGAGTTAACCTCAAAATAGTCCAAAATTAAACAAAACAAAAAGAGTTCCTGGATTCAAACGATTCTAGGCAATGCTAAAATTAACAAAGGGGTCCAAAATTTGAAAATTTGGGGAAACAGTTGCAGCTGCAACACTTCCATAATAGGGGTAGGTTATACATGCTTAGATTCAGCTGTGCTTGTGCTAGAAATGGAGATGGCCATACTACAACCACACTAGTTCAGTGCCGAGGGTTGCGGGAAGTAGTAGCATTCCTTTTCTTTTGCATACAGGTTGAGAGGAGTCTTGGCCGTGAAGCTTGATAAAATACTTTAACTTTCCTTAGTCATTCTTCACACGTACAAGCAATTAATCAGAAAGGAATCCGTCCTTTCAGGAACATGGGCGTATTGCGGGCTCATTAATTGAATTTTGTTGTGTTATGGCACCAATTATTTTTCACTTTAAATGGTAGTTATTGTTATAAAGTTGAATGGTACCAAAAATATCGTTGTCATCCCCCCCCCCCCTTTTTTACTTATCAGGTCATAGCGAGTAGGGTAAGGTGTATCTTCACAAATACCAACTCCTTCCACTGCACGCATACCTTTTGACTCAAGTATATTTATCTCAAGTGGGTCATCATCATCTAGTTCTCCCATAATACTGTATCACTCCATCCATTTGTGTAGTGTCATGGTGCATTGATGAAAATTCGTGGCTACAACTGGGATTTCTTCAAATACCTCTTCCTTTATTATTTGTAGCACAATATCGACTGTCGGGTGTTCACTTGTGAACTCAAATGTTTGGGTGAAGCTTATAGCTAAGATTTCCCATTCGACAGTTCCTCATCGCAACTCTACTGATGTGTACCAATTCCTTGGTACCATTTTCAAATTGTGGATGAATCGATGAACCCACTCTTGTCACAAATATTCTTACTAGTTCTTGCGACAATGCTCAATATGTTCCACAGGATTTGTCAGTCCTGTATACTTCTGATCAAGGTAATTGATCTCTTCTCCAAGTCTTATCTCCATTAATATTCTACATTGTGGCCATTCGAAGATAGATTGTTTGTTTCTACCACACCATATGGTGAGTGTAGATTTCAACACATAGTCCAGAGTGTAAATTTGTTGTGATTATGTGACTTTTTCTTCAAATTCTACCAGAAAATACGCAAGGTTAGGTAATCCTTCATATGTGGGCAGTGTGCTTGCTTCAGCTCCTACCCTTCGGACAACTCTTGTGATTCTTGCACATCTTCTCATGGAGGCTTCATGTATCATGTTCTGTCAATTTTCTAGGGCATCTCCCGAGTCGGACGTGCACGAACTAACACTCTGCCAACTCAGTTTCCCATCGGTTGTTGGATTCATATAATATTATTTTGAATACATGATATTATACACATGATCTAGATAATTTCCTTGAACTTCACTATGTATGGGCTCAACATATCTCTGTCCTTCGAGCAGATCAATTGGCACATCCACTCTTATTTCAAAATCTTCAAATGATAAGATCATTTTCTTGAAGTTTATAATGGTTTGGTTGTCTATTTCCCAATAAATTCCCAGCAGTGCAGGATATGGATTTGTGTCATTGATAATGTCAATAACTTCGAAGTCGACATATGTTTTTAATGCTTCGACTTGTACATGAACTTGAGTTTATCTACCAATTGGTATAACCTTCGATTGGTTTGCAAGCCTTAGTTGAATGGGAGACCAGTCTAGTCGCAACTTGTTAATGCTCTCCCGTGTTTGTCTTGTCAGTATGTTAACATCTGAGCCCAAATCTAATATGATATAATCCATATCATACTCTCCTATATGTGCAGTCATTCGCAGTTCTCGGCTTGTTTTCAGTATTTTCCCGATATGATTAACTATTTTTTCAGGTTGCAGGTCATCTAGGGTTTCTTCTATTAGTGTTGTCAATTCTGTGACAACATCTTTATCATTAATTAGTGCTAAACAACTTTTGAAAAATTCTTTAAGCTTACTAACATTTTTAATTGGTGGCTTCCTGATTAGTTGTTCAAATTGTTCGGGCATGTTGTTGATTTTTTCATATGTCGATGGTTGATTAGCATCAACAAACTCTAGTTGTACCTCCAAGAAGACTTCTTTCTCCTTTTGTACATCTAGCGGAGCTTTCTTTTGTGTCATGTGTCTCACCTACGATTGTCCTTGCTATGTATTATGGTCTGTTCCTGTCGCAACACCTCCTCTCATGACTACAATAATGTGGGGTTCTCTTGGTTTGGTAGAGATCATCTGAATGTTCTAATTGGAATTTGGATTCTGATTCTGCACCAGGTTGGGATTTATGACAGTTCTAGCCTACCATTTCACAATTAGTTGCAGACACTTTTCAACAGTGTGGTCAAATGATTTACAATATGTACAATTTTTCGTAGGACTTTGGAAATATCATGAAAAATGTCTTGGCTTCCCGCAATTATAACATATGACTTGGCCTCTTCCCCGACCAAATCCTCCTCCTTGTTGTTCTCCTCGACCTCTAAAGTTTCCACCCCCCCTTTGCGGAGGGTATTGTTGTTGTTGAGGATACTAATTCTGTTGGTATTACGGCTGAGGGTATTGCGGTTGTTGATATTGAGTAGGATGATACTGAGGTTGCACTCGTTCAAATTGCATATGCTCATTATTTTTCATTAAGTAGGTATCCATCGTATTTTATTGCACAAGCTGAAATGATCTGCAATCCTTTTCATCATGACCCACTGATCTATAAATTTTACAATACAGACTAGCCGGTGTGCTTACAATCTTCTGTAAGTACTAATATTTTGGGATATCCTACACCAAGGAATTCTTTGGGTGTTTAACAGATTCAGTGCTCCTACTGTGACATAGTTCATGAGTGCCGGGAAATTGTCTTTATGGTGTCTGTTTGTTCTGCATCTTGTACACCATAGTTCTTCTTGAAATTCCTTTCCTCTCTTAATTTCTTAGAGATTCACCATAAGGTTGGCTAGTTGCGACTAAATTTGCATCATTCCTGAGCCAGTATCTCCAACCAGCGAGGCTTCTAATTTTGTTTCTATTTCCAAAGCCTTTATCCGTGACACAATCTTCTGTTGCATCAACGGGGTTTCATATATGTGGTAACAAGGTGACAATAATCCATTACTTGTGTTGTACATTCGACATTTGGAAGCTCACTTTGGCCATCAATGTCTTAAATCTTTGGTCAAAGTCCCAAATAGATTATGTCGGTAACTGCTTAATCTCTTTGATTTCAGTGATGCACTGTGATTTAGGATTTGGATTTCTAAACTCATCTATTAGACCCACTCAAATCTCGTTGAGTTTTTTCGGGACAACTCCTACTAGTATTTTGGAAAATTTCATATACCAGTTAAGCACATGACCTCGCAGAGTAGTGATCATCTGTGCTTTCTTGATATTCTAATCCTGGATCTGTCGCACAATCCACACAGATTCGCAAAGGAACCAATGTTGTTATGGTTCTTCCAACCCATTTCCATTGAATATTGGTAACTTAATATCAACTCCATCCATTGCATTTGTTGTTGTTAGAGTCGTAACAAAATTTTGGTTAGTTGGACTTCCTTGTCCGCTATTTACAGCGTTAGTACTACTTGTATTTACAGAAGCACTTGGAGGTAAGTCTATTGATCTTACCTCCAGAGACGTATGTGGTGTTATAAACGAGTTGCAACCAAGTTCTCATTCTCGGGATTCAGTGGAGTCTTCTGACTCTTCATCTCCTTCAGAGATTGGCCGGTATTCCTCTTCTTCATCAAAATACCCTTCATCCAAGTATGACGCAAGCTTGTAGCCTTCTTCTTCTGTCTCTGTGATGCAACTTCCTCTTCCTAACATAGTTTTTCTTCACTTGTCAGATCTGAATATTCTTTCGCTTCTTAAAAAGAATGACTCTAGTTCAGTTCTACTATATCTTGGGAACATCTCAGTTTAGGGTTCTGCTGAGACATAGCCACTCTATTTCTATATAGTCTTGTTACATTCAGAGAATACCTTTTTCACATACAAGCATTTTTATCCACGTCTTTAAAGATGATAGGTATCTACTACGTGGGCCTTTAAAAAAATTCCTTTCTACCTCACTGTATGAGGTTATTGTGTCAACAACAAAATCGGTAATATATCCCTCTAGGATACTATCTACCCAAAAATCTACAACCCTCGACACAGGGTTGCTTACTTCTTCTAGTTGTTCAATTAACTGGGGAGTCCACTCCCTTGGTCCTCCGCCTTGAAATTTTATTTGTTGGGTCACTAGCTTATATAACCATTCATACAACACAATGGGAAATTCAGAAAAGAAAATCTTGTGAATGTCTATGTAGATGTATCGAACCAACCACTATGTTGGGTTCCACTGAGATCCTTCACTTTCCTTTCGTGTGAACTCTAACTCTTTGGATTCCACCCAATCTTGGATCTTCAGTTTCGTTGGTTTCCACAACAGATCCCTCACCACAATGATTCAGGGTCCTAGAAATAGAAGCATTTGTTGGATTTTATGTCCCTCTTCCAAGGATCTCGACCCAGGTTCGGTCCCTTCTACTCAGCACAACAAATCCCAAGATATCGACCCAACATAACAGATCTTAGTCGGAAACACCTATGACACAGATGTTGTCTCACCTGAGATATCTCTCTTTAAGGATGGGTAACTACCAGAACCACATTTCTACAGTTGGGTGGGAGGATTTTTAGTACCTTGGCTTTGCGCCAAGGCTCTCAACAAAGTCTAGGGGTGGATTATTTTGGTTCATGGTGCTTCAGCAGCTAGGATGCACCCCAAATTTCTTACTCAACTCATTAAATAAACAACGGACATGTAGCATAATCATATTCATTTAATACAATGCAGCCATCATACAAATATTCATTTAGGATCAAACCTAATTCATCCATTCAATACAACACTAAAACATATATCTCAGACACATTCATCATTCACACATATACACAGAATATAATGTGGAAACCCATATGGGAAAAAACCACAAGGTGCTCTTCATCTGGCATGAGGAAATAGATGCACCTTTCGTCTTCGCACTAAGTTGTAGACTCTGCTTAAGATATTCTTCTCTACCTTTATAGACTCTTCCTCCCTCTCATTCTCTCTGATCTTCTACCTGTTCTCTTCCTACTTTACTCTACTAGTGATCCGCACATAGCCTAGATTGACTCAACCTTTCCTACTCTTTTGTGCACTCAGCTGCAGATCCTTTACTCCGATGCACTCATCAATACAAATCTACCAACTAGGAGCTAACACTTTTCAGCCAACGAGAGTCTATAATTCAAAGATAACTGCATAGACTGACTGTGGGGAGAATTCCTGACTCACACACAACTTGGGTTCCTTCTTTTATAGCCTTCTTATAGACTCGATACAGACTCCATACATACTTGATATAGACTCAATACTGACTCAATACAGACTCCCTTTCTTTCGATTTCTCAACCGACTTTCGATATCCAGCCAACAGGATGTCTTTCTTATTCTAGCAACACCTAACAGGAGGCACTAACTTCCTGACTTACAAATATGACTTCATGTGTGTGGTTTTCATTGGCTCCAGCTGAGCTTGTACCCATGATTGTTAAGGTCTGTCACTTTATCAGCATTATATCGTACTGTCATTTTCTAGCCATTATGCGACTTACATGCCTTCTGCTATTGATATTCTGTCGTACCTTCCCGTGTCACACTCCATCCTTCTATCGTGGCTTCCTTATCTGGTGCATCTTCCTCTTCCAACGTCTTCTCTTCTTCTTCCTCTCTTTCACTTCCTCTGTCACAACATCATTTCTCTTCTTTCCTTTATGTTTCTTCCTCAGTCATAGCTCCTTCTTCTCCTCCTTGATCTCTTCTCCATACTTAAGTAGAATTTTGCATGAATTCTTCCTTACTGCCCCTACGCCCAAAAAAGAGATTCTTAGGTTTTCTTCAAGGAATCATATGTAACCTCCCATTTATTATGGATTCTTTCAGATTCTTTTGTTTACCTTTTGAATGCACAATGATACATTTCATCCACCATGAGGAGATCAACTATGTCAGATAGTAAGTTCCTATAGCTCTCCTTCATATTGTAAATGCCTTCTTTCAGTGCTATGCACTCCTCCATAAAGGATTCTCCTTCCATCTCTCCTCCAGAATATTTCCAACAACATCTTGCCACCAAGGCATTGATTTCAACAAAGTTGTTCATGGCTTCCATAAGCTTCTCTCTATCCTCCTTTAGTGATCCAATCAAATGATGTATCTCATAAAGAAGATCCTCCACCAAGGTTTCTTCTTCTAACAGCTAACATATAAGACCATTTTTCTTGTGGCATGTAATATTATTTTGGATCTGATCCAAAATATGTCTCCCCGCCCATACACGATCCCACATCTTGAGCAGTGATCTGGAGATCACCCACCAAGAAGCTTGAAGTGCATTCATCTTCAACTTCTTCTCTTATGCAACCACCTTGTGATGATTTGCACTTCACCTCATGGATCTCCATCTCTAATTCATTTCTCTTCTTCTTCAAGGAACTTGGGGATTCCTCATCTTGATTGTCACTGGAAATTATGTTTGAAGAAAAACCAAACATTCTCTTACTGCTTGGAGAAACATATGGCTTTGATGAATCTTCCTTTTTTTCTCCTCTTTTTTCTCCAAGTGGCAACCATCCAGTCCCCACTTCCTTGCACACTTCATCAACCATTTGTGCAATCCTTTTCATTTTTGTCCCACAGTAGGGATCTCATAACAACTTCTTTATATCAAGAGTGCAGTATTCTCGAAAAGAAAGGACCTTCCTAAGTCCATCACTCAGTCCACAATAATCTGCAAGGTACACAACCGATTCCTTTGTCCTCCCTCTACAAGGGAACCCATCATGAATAGATATAGGGATCATGACTTCCTGATAGGATGAAACATAGAAGTAATAATTTTCATTACTCAATAGACCTCCATACACATAAGGGTCTTCTTCTTCTTCATACCTTCTATAGTACTCTTCATACTACTCATCAAAGTCTTCCTCAGAGTATGACATGGCTGGAAATTTTTTCTTCTACTTGAGATATTATTTTCCACGGGATGGGCCAAGGAAAGAGCTCTAATACCACTGTAATATCTCTGATCTGTAATCTTATCAGCATATTATCTCTTATGTAATTTTAACCAAAATTTTATATGAAAATTGCACTTAATCAGAGAACTCTTGAGACTAGGCAAATAAAGGAAAGTGGTTGATACTTTTGCAAACATGGCAGCGAGCTGTTGGAAGAAATCAAGGAAACTTCAGGAATGATAAAGTATATTCTCTAACACATTTAAATTAGGGACCATTTAGGTTTCGAAATCAACTCCGTTGAAACCTACTCCCATGCTTCTAGGTCACCCAATCGTGCAACTAGGAAGACTTTTTCAAATCCAATCAACCAGGATATTGGGAAAGGTTTAGATATGTTAAAACACTGGAAATAATCTTAAAATAATTTTTCAGATAGTCAAGAACAGGTTTGGACGAATTTGGGGCTGTTAGTAAAGATTTGGGAAAAACTGACAGTTTTGGCCCAAGGAGACCCTGCTTAAAGAAGGTTTCCCAAACAAGGTATGGCCTCAATGAAATATCTGTATGAGGTTTAGGATGCATATTAGGGTCATTTAAATACCTACATACATAATTACATTTGGATGCATAGGTATCTCATAATTAAGAAAACTGTAAGACTAGTAAAATTTGCCTAGTCAACTAGCAAGTGTGTACATAAATTCATGAATTTCATACCAAATTGAAATCATACCTGCTAATGAAGTTTAAAGAGATAAATACATCCTTATTAATAATATGATAACATTTAAAACTTCTTCCATGTACATTATTTTACTCCCATTACATTATATGGTCAAATACCCCACTAGATGGGCACAAAAATCACTTCTCATGAGCATTTAATTATGGCATCTCTATGGGACATAATCTTACTATCATATACATATCAGAATGAATGGGAATCATCTACATAATTCGATTTGAACTTGATGGGATCCTCCTTAGCTCAAGTCACCTGCAATAAGATAGAAGGGGAAGAGAGAGAAGAAGGGGAATGAGAACCTTGGGGCACATCTCCCAAGAGACCGAGGCACAACACTCAGTAAAGAATCCTTAGCTTCATCAACATCAGAATAATCAACAATGAAAATTGAACAATGTAGCTCCCATTGTCTTTAAATAAACCTCTGGTGACTTGTTGGGCAAGTCAATCACCCATTGAGCAAGTTTCCCTTGCTAAAACCCTAAACCTAGCCACATGGTGTGCCCTCCTTGAGAAATTATCATGTAGGTGTCATTGAGATGTTTCCCTATCATCATCTTCCATCCAATTTAGAAATTGCACCCTCCTTAGGCCCAAATTTTCCTGCTTTTTCCTATGACAGTTTTTCTGCCCTTCTTGCTTTTGTGACTGAACCTCAAAATGGAAATTGTGCCCTCCTTTGGTCCATTGTTGTTTCTTTTCCTTATGACAAATTTTTTCTGAACTTTAGATTTTGTGACTGAGTCTACAAAATGGAAACTGTGCCCTCCTTTGGCCCAGATTTTCCTCTTTTGTCTATGACTATTTTTTCTTGGCTTTTGTCAGTCCTATGACAGTTTCTATTATCCTCGGCAAGTTGGCTTGCCCAAGTGCGCCCTCCTGACATGGTAACTTATTTTCCACATAATTAATTGCATAATAATTAATAATGACAATTAATATAACCAAGTACATGCCTCCTAAATGACATTTTAATAATATTTCCTAGGTTAATTATTTAATGCATATTTTGACCCGCTAGGTACGAGGCAAGGTCAACACTTTTGATGTTCAAAATGTAGGGACATGACAGAATCCCCCCACCACATTTGAGGGAAAAAAGGGCATAACCTAACCTTGGGACAAATCTAGGAGCTAGACCCCACATACTCAAGAATATTCTCTAAAACCTAATCCTTGGAGAGAGGAAGCCAAAAATGAGAAGAGGAATAACTCCCAATGCCATAATGGAACACCTGATGGTCCAACATCTGATATGGTAGCACCACATCTCCCAATAGACCCCCCAGAATGCTCACTTGCAACAATCCAACTGTAGATGTTTCTTTCCCTTTCTCCATTAATCTTCTATTTGCAACAAACCCTTACCCAGCTCTTCTGGTAAGCCTTCCCAAACTTTGTGAACGAGTTTCTCCTCTTCTTCCAATTAGGGACTGAAAAATTGAGTGGCCCATATATGGGCATTTCGAATAATATACTAACTCCTCTAATTCATACATCATGACAAAGGAAAACACTAGCAAAAACCTTTAATCAAAAGGTAAAAGAGGCACTTTGGAAAAAAACCATGAGAACTTACCTGCAGTGACTGCAACCATCCTACTGATCTTTTCCTAGGGTTTTCGTAGACTCCCCCCCTCGATCCAGGAGGATATCCGAGATCGATTAAAATTAAAGTATTCAAATTGTGAACAAAAGCATGCAGCTGCATAGAGCTCGGCGAGAGATTTTCAACAATGTTCATTTTGTGCAAAACAAACTCTGGACATGAAAGTTATTCAGTTCTGAACTTTAAGCAAAACAGGTAAATTTGGAAAACAAAGTGACACATGGAACCACTACATGGGTGACATGTGGCCTATACAGCAATGATGTGGCACAATCACAGAGTGTCACGTGGAAGGATGCATTCCAGTTGGTAGGTTGAATGTACAGATGGAATCTAGTGCATATGAGGTGGACCAACCAGGGCATGCCACCTTGCATCCTGGTTGGTACTTGGTTTTTTGGTTTACCAAAATGTATTGGGTCAGGGGGGATCAAAACCTCATTCTCCTCGTCACCTAAGACTCCACCAAATTCGCCTAGCCATCTTCTTCATCGGTTTTTACTTGACCCTATAGTGTGCCACTTGTATCTAAGTTTGAATGCTGGCTCATTTTGTAAAAAGGTCTGGTCGAGGGCTAAGCCCTCGACCCCCATATATATATGTTATATTGTAACTAACAACCATACCACCAGTGGAAACCGAGAGCCAACACTTTCCACATGACCAACCGTCGCGAGCCAACAAACCACAACCATATATTATATCACATGCCAATAGGGGGCCCCCATATATATATATGTTATATTGTAACCAACAACCATACCACCAGTGGAAACCGAGAGCCAACACTTTCCACATGACCAACCGTCGCGAGCCAACAAACCACAACCATATATTATATCACATACCAACAAAATCGTGTTATGGGAAAAGGTCCACATGCTTGAACCCATGACCTCCTACCCTTTTGACAACGACTTAACCACTACACCAAGGCCACCACATTTGATGGGATATGAAATCCTTTTGTTTTAAAGTTGATTTGGGGTCATATTTTATCCCAATATAGCTGAGTTCCACTTTTGACCCAAATCTAAACCAAATTCATATTTTTATATGGGTTTTCAAACATATATATATTATTTTCAGATTTGTTTTTTTTTTAAACAAAAGTGTATTTTTTTATGGAGATTTGCCATATTTTTATCCATTTTTAATGGACCTTTATCCCATTAAATTTGGGGATCAAATATTTGTAAATCCCACTCAACTTGGGGATAAGAGATGGATTTTTGGGCTATATAAACAATGTAATTTTCCATAGGAAGGGGTTTGAATATGAATTGAATATTTAGGTGATATGATGCCAAAGTGCCTTTGAAGGATTTGTAAGCTTCGCATATTTTGTAACAATTTTTTTAACCACTCATGGGATAATTTGGAGAGTGAGAGGACTTCATTGTTGAATTCCTAAGTCTCTTTGTAGCAGTTGTGAAGAAGGAATTTGTACCTATTCAATAATTTTGAAGACTAATAAGATTGGTCCTCATTGGAGCTGGACCCGAAGACGTAGTCCATCAGGGAAAAAATCCGTTATCATCTTTTGTCTACAAATTTCATGGTTTGCATATCTTTTATGTGTTTATGTGCTTCCATTATGCTCTTTAATTTTTCCATTCAAATCATTTTAATTATTTTAATCATTCAAATTTCCACATGCAAGTTAATGGTTATAAAGATCCTGACATTTTCAGATCAATTTTGGTATCAGAGGAGATTAACCATTGCATTATGAGTTTCTGAATGTTAACAATACTTAAGCTAAAGTGTGATGAAGGTGTGCTTGAGGAATTTAATCCAGAGATTGGATGTGCACATTGAATAAAGAAAATGGTAGATGAAGAATACCGAGAAGAATATGAGAAGGCCTTTCGCAAAGCTTTCTATCAGATGGTAGACCGAGTAGAAAAATTGTTTGAAAATTATCAAGAGAGGATGGAAAATAAGAAAATGAAGAAGGAGAAAGCATAGAATAATGATTTGGGAAAAGGAGGAGACCCTTCTAAGCCTTCTTCTGAAAGATCTAGTGATGCTTCTTCAATTCCAAAGAAACAACCTGAGAAGGCTAAGTCTAATTTACCTTATTTGAAACATGATATTAAGTTTGATTTTCCTACATATAATGGTGAACTTAATGCACCAAAGCTAGATGATTGGATTAGATAGATTGAGTTGTATTGCAAGATCCATAAGCTTATAGATAATAGTGCAAAGATATACTTGGTTACTTTCCATCTTGGAGGCACCGTACTCATCTGGTGGGAGAGTAAGACACAGGAATACCTCCTCACAAAAGGTAAAATTGTTTCTTCCCGGTTTGAATTTGTTGTTGCGCTAAAGAAGCAATTCTATTCATTAGGATACATACAAGCCCTGATGGATTGAAAAAACTTAAGGCAAGGTAAAGGTTAGAATGTACAAGAATGCACTCAAGAAATCAGAAAGAGAGCTTTGATTTTGGGTAAACCTATTTACACTCAAGAAACGCTTCTTAATATTCTTGGAGGATTGCATAGTTATTTGGATCATACAATACTTATGTTTAATCCTACTAACCTTGATGATGTATGCATGCAAGATACACACATTGAATCCAAAGGGAAGAGTGCTCATGATAACTTTTCTTCAGCTGAATCCAGCCAGAGGTAAGCATACACCTACAGTGAGGAAAGGTGATGAGAGGACTACATGATCACATTGTCAAAAACAAGGGCACGAAGAAGTAAAGTGTTGGGTACTACATCCAGAATTGAAACCAAAATGGTTTAAGGATCCGAAAGAGAAGCAAAAGGCCATGGTTATCATTGAGGACCTTGGATCATATTTTGAGGATGCACAAAGATAACAATCGTAGGTGTGAAAGGTAAAGCTATTGTTGGTAATTATTCTAACATTGGTTCTTCTTGTGCTTCTAATTCTAAATATCATGTAAGTTTAAGGATATAAAAAGGAATGCATTGTTTCATATGAGGGTAATTACAAAACAAACTAAGATCGACACACTCATAGATAGTGGATCCCAAGCTATTCTCATTTTAGAAGAAGTAGTTAATCAATTGGGGTCAACAACTAAACCACACAAGAAACTTTATCCATTAGCTTGGGTATGCAAAGATAAAACGTTAAAAGTAACAAAGCAATGTGATCTAAAGTTTGCAATCGAATCCAAGTTTGTAGATGAAGTTGAATTTGATGTGGTTCCACTAGATATCTATGGAATTGTGTTGGGTAGCCCATATTTATATGATCGAAAGGAAATTTTCTATAGAGAACATAATTAATATTATTTATTTAAAGGAGGAATTGAGTATATAGTACATTTGCATTCATTTAAAAATGACATATCATTGGGAACTCCACCAAAACTAAAAAGGGTCGTTAATGCAATTCAGAATTTGGCACTTATGTCTATGAAATTTATGGAAGAAAAGAATCATAAACATGAAAAGGAAGTGTTGTTGCACCACAATGCACCTATTATGGTTGATAATGTTCCTATGATAAAACATAAGCATGATAATATGAGTACAATCTGTTTTATACGTTCAATTTTTATATTCATCTTTCTACTAATTAGCGGTATATGGTTGGTTCTGACAATATTCAATGTAGATTTGGTTGAAAAATGGATTAATGTACTTAACAATGTCAGTGCAGTGTTGATTTTTATTATGATAATTCAAATGCATAAGTTCTAGGAAGAATGCACAAATTATATGGGACAGGTGAGACAAACATGTCCTCACTTGAATTCTGAATGATTCAGGCTTTTGGTGGTCCAAAATCTTCTCAGTGGGAAGGTTTGATTCAGGAGGATATCCAAGATCGATCAAAATTAAATTCTTCAAATTATGAGAAGAATCTTGCAGCTGGTTAGAGCTCGGTGATAGCTTTCTAGCAACGTTTGTTTCATGCAAAACGGACTAAGGATGTGAAAGTTATTTAGTTCAGAACTTTCGACAAAATAGGTAAATTTAGCAAAAAAAGTGCCACGTGGCACAAATGCAAGGGTAACAGGTGGCCTATATGATGTCGACGTGGCACAATCATAGAGATCCATGTGGTAGGATGAAATCCAGTTGGCAAGTTGAATGTACAAATAACATCCAGTGGCTGATGAGGTAGACCAACCCAGGGGTGCCACATGGCAGACTAGTTGGAACTTGGTTTTTTGGTTTACCAAAATGTATGGTTTAGGAGAAAATTAAACCCTGGACCTCCTCACCACCTAAACCTCCACCAAATCCTCCTAGCCACCTCATCCATTGATTGTTAATTGACACTATGGTGTGTCACTTGTATTTAAGTTTGAATGGTGGCTCATTTTGAAAAAAGGTCGAGTCGAGGGATAAGCCCTCATCCCAACAACCATACCACCGATTGGAATGAGAGACAACACTTTCCACATGACCAAGCATTGTCCCAACAATCATACCGCTGGTGGAATAGAGAGACAACACTTTCTACATGACCAACCATCACGAGCCAAAAAACCACAAAGGGTATATTAAATCACATGCCAAAACAATTGTTTTATGGAGAGAGGTCCTCAAGTTTGAACCCATGACCTCCTCCCCAAACAATTGTTTTATGGGGATAGATCCTCAAGTTTGAACCCATGACCTCCTCCCCAATTTTATAACGGCTTAACCACTACACCAAGGATGCCACATTTGATGGGATATGAGATATGTTTTTCTTAAAGCTGATTTGGGGTTGGAGTTTAGGCCAATATAGGCGCGCTCCACTTTTGACCCAAATATAAAACAAATTCATATTTGTATATGGTTTTTAAACCATATATATATTATTGTTGGATTTGTTATTTGTTATTTGTTTTTAAAACAAAAGTGTATTTTTTTATGGAGATTTTCCATATTTTTCTCCATTTTTAATGGATCTTTATCCCATTAAATATGTGGATCAAATATTTGTAAATTCCACTCAACTTGGGGATAAGATATGGATTTTTTTTTGCTATATAAACAATGTAATTTTCGATGGGAAGGAATTGGAAGATGCATTGAATTTTTTAGTGATGTGATGCCAAAGTTCCTTTGAAGGCTTTGTAAGCTTTGCTTATTTTGTAGGAAACTTTTTAGTCACTCTTGCGATATTTTGGTGAGTGAGAGGACTTCATTGTTGAAGCCTAAGTCTTTTTGTAGCAGTTGTGAAGAAGTAATTTGTAATTGTTCAAGCACTTTGAAGACTAATAAGTTTAGTCCTCATTGGAGCTAGAATTGGAGACGTAGTCCATCAGGGACAAAGTCCATTATCATATGTTGTCTACAAATTTCATGGTTTGCATCTCTTTTATTTGTTTATGTGCTTCAATAATGCTCTTTAATTTTTCTATTTAAATCCTTTTAATAAGTTTAATCATTCAAATCTCCACATGCAAGTTAATGGTTATAAAGATCCTATCATTTTCGGATCACCCCCAACAACAAATATCGCCTCCAACATGAGTATGTTATGTATCCTTTCTTATCAATTAATTTATGTTATTGTTTGTTGTGCTTTTTAGTTGTGTTTACATAACGAACTAACATTTCATATCCAAATAGAGTCAACTTGGTGTTAAGTGTCGTTGTTCTTTTTTCTATCAACTAATGTATTTTCCAAATTGGTGATTTTCTATCAACAAATATATTTTCCATATTGGCTAAATTTTTAAATTCCTACATGCAAATTCCATTTGTTGGAACCTAAGGTTATGCAAGTTCATCACACTCTTGGATTTTCTAAATATAGTCGGCCAATATATAATAGTTGAATAGCAAAGCAGTAGACTGGAGGATAGATTGGGAGAGTCAAAGGCTCGACTAAATGGTTGACAAGGCCGTGGTTAGCTCGACTAGAACAATTGACTAAACTATGGACTTTTTGGATTTCGTAGAAATGGTTAAAACCATATACCCTTATTTGTAGACCAGATATTCCTCACTTCAAGAGAGTTTGTTAGATCTAGAGACTATAAAAGAACGACCCTATGGGTTGTGTTGATATGTCCTTTTGTGTATGATCAAGTATGCATTGTAATGTTATGATCACAATGCACTTGTTTTAATGGCGTCTTTAGACACTACTTCTCTTCTTGGGATAGTGTTACCTTCTATCATTTTATTTTCTATTTTAGGGTTTGAGTGAAGAGCTTCACAAACATGGTATCAGAGCTATTGGTTTTGACCTATCCCTGTTGTGTATGAATCGTGTTGATTCGTATCGAAGGTTGATCAACCCTGGGATGAATATTTGTCAGCTGATACCTCTTCTTGAACTGAGATCAAATTTGTTTGATCAAAAGGATGAATTCCAAGATAAAATATCATGTTCTAAATGGACACAATTATGCAATATGGGTGCCATATATTAAGACATTGTTGAAGAGCACGGGATTGTGGAAACATACAAAGGTTGCTATTACATATCTGTCAGATTTCAATGCTAAGTTTATCATCGATGGAAATAAGGATGAGGTTGTTGGGGTCATCACGATTCACGACCTACATTTCAAGGGAGATTTGCTTTCATACAAGCGAGATCGATTGTACTCATGACATCTGGAAGAAGTTGAATTCATTGTTCAACAAGGTTAATTAAATTCAATTCATGTAGAAAGTGAAAGAGTTGAGTCTCTTTGGAACCTCTTTAATTTGACTGAATTGAGGACTATTTAGCTCGCATCAAGGAGCTACAATTGAAATTAGGTGAATGCGGTAAGGATTTTTCAAAGAAAGATGGACAACTCATTGAACTGGCCCTGATGAATTTAAATACAACTTATGATGTCTTATGCTCCTCCTTTTGCGCCATTTGTATGTATTGCAAGCAATATGGTAAGGATTTCACCTTTGATGTTTTTCATGATTTGTTAATTAAATACCAACACAAGTTTCTTGAAGAAGGGAAGTTTGGTAACAAACATCAGTGTCACTTGCTCAAAAGAAAGTTCAAGAAAAACTATAAATAACGTGGTCAATTGGTCATTGACCAAAATCTATCGACCAACCTTCTAAATGAAAGACTGGAGAATGGTCATTGATGAAGAAGGATTGAAATAACAAAATTTGTCGGTATTGTGGAAAAGAGGGACGTGCCGAGAAAACATGTTGGAAGAAAATGAAGGAATTGGAGGAGAAGGTCATGCACCTTGAGGATAGTGTGTCTACTGGTAAGTCGATCAATCGACTTGCTGAAAAATATTCCTTTTTTTGTTAGCACTTCTTAGGCATTACATTCATGTATGACTTAGACATAATGGATAGTCAATTTTGGATGTACTCGTCATATGGATGAGGATTCTTCTATGTTCTCTTACTTAAGTGGAGATAAAAAATAGAAGATTTATGTAACTGATGATTACATTCTCATAGTTGTTGGAAGTGGATATGTTAAATGACACATGGTCGAATATATAATGTTTATCATGTTCCTAGATTGAGTGCTAATTTGTTGTTGGTAGTTCAACTTACACAAACTGAGAAGATTGTTGAATTTTGGTCAGATCACTTTATCACAAAGGATCTAAGACTTGGGGGGAAAATAGTTGATTCGAGATATTTGGATCCCAAAAACACACTTTACAAGTTCTACGATTCTCCCTGATTTACTAAATTGACTGGACTGACTAGACCAATGACACGCATTGCTTAGATCAATGACAAATGTCAAATTTGGCATGAACGACTTGGACACCTTAATTTTCTAAGTCTGAAGATGATGGTAATTCATAATATGTATATCGGTCTCCCAAAGAATGTTCCACCTAATGGAGTTTGTAGAGGATGTGTTCTTATAAAGCAACATTAGACACCCTTTGATTCCAATAAAGCATAGAGATCACAAAACTGATTGGAACTTGTTCACAATGATCTATATTGCATGAAAATACCTTCATTAGAAGGTGAAAGGTATATTTTTACCTTCATTGAATATTTCTATAGATTTTCATGGGTATATTTCTTGAAGAATAAGACTCATGTATTTGGGAGATTCAAGGAATTTAGGGCATCGGATGAGAAGCAATGTGGCTGACCAATCAAATGTTTCAGATCAGACAATGGTGTTTAATGTGGCAGTCGATAGTTTAAAGAATATCTCTTACAAAATGGTATTTCTTGGCAGTGATATATCTCTCACACCCCTCAATAGAATGGAGTCATAGAGAGGAATAATATGACTTTGGTATAAATTCCCCAATGCTTACTAAAAACCAAAGATATTCTAACTAAATTTTGGGCAAATCTTGTTTACAACTCAAACTATCTTCTGAACCTTGTTTCAACTAGATTTGTCACTAACATGACTCCAGTCTATAAATTTAATGGAATAAAACCCTCTCTCAAACACCACAGAACCTTTGGACATGTTTCTTGGGTGCATATCAGTGATAATTGCAGGAAGAAATTGGATGCAAAGAGTCACACTTGCATCATGATGGGATATTCAAATGAATCAAAAGCTTATCGATTGTTTGACCATGTCAAACAACAAAGAATTTTGAGCATAAATGTGATCTTTGATAAGAATATTTCAAATAATAAGTTGTTGAATTCCTCCTCTTGTCTATTGCACAATGATTTGCTTGATATTCTTGAATAATATAGATCGACTATACTCTTCCTTGGTGTTTCGAAATGACTAACAAATTCTACCACTGATTCTACCAGTAGTTGGTCTACCATGACTAATGACATTGATACAACAATTGAATCAACCAAAAATCACCAACCTTAATCATTTCCAACTTGTTTGCCTCAATGGGATGCTAAAATAATTGAATATGTTGGATCAGATGATGGAGATTCTAGTATTGGTCAGTAGACTCATAGTCAGAAACAACATCGCATTGTTGCATTGAAGGCATGTGTTCTTGAAACCTGTTATCCTAACACATATGATAATGATTAGGGAGTACTTAAATGGGAACATTCTATCACTGTTGAAATTGATTCCTTGAAGAAGAGTCGGACTTGGGAACCCATTCCTCGACCACAAGGAAAGAATGTTGTGAAATGACGACGGGTCTATAATACCAAGTTTACTTCCAACGGTGTCATTGAATGCCACAATGCTTGTTTGGTGGCTAAGGGAATCTCTTAGCAAGAAGGTATCGACTACGTTGAAACCTTTACTCCTATTGCAAAGATGAGCTATGTTCAACTGATCCTTTCCCTTGCTACTCATTTTGGATGTGAACTTTATCAGATCTATGTTAAAAGTGGATTTGTACATGGAGACTTGTCTAGATAAATATGCATGGAACAACCCACTAGTTTTGTGATAGATTCTATACTTGTTTGTCAACTCAAGAAGTTTTTTCATGGTTTGAAGAAAGCACCTCATGCAAACACCATACAACATGCTTTTACCCTTTACAAATTGTGGGGGTTACATCACTACTAAGTACAAGTGTCAAGACACTTAAAAAGAGGACATTCTTTGAATCTCCACAAGAGCCTTAAACTCACGAAACTTATCGAAGAATTTATCCTTGGCCTTCATGAAATATAACTAGGTCTTTATGGAGGGTGAGGTAGCATTAATCAGCGCTCGCCCAAGGTAGGAGGGTGAAGGAATGAACTTGAAGACTAAAGGGAGAGGAATCATTAATAAATAAAACATAATAAATATTGCATATCGAAGAAGCTGATGACATAGTTACACATACATTTGCATGAATCATATCAAGAAACTATATTGATATATGCTCACTACTTGGAAAATGAATTTTGTATTCTTTCCAAGTGCACAACCCTTGTACAAAACTATATTATAAATCATAAAATTTAACAATCCT
The DNA here is from genome assembly GCA_001517045.1 of Pseudotsuga menziesii. NCBI lineage: Eukaryota > Viridiplantae > Streptophyta > Pinopsida > Pinales > Pinaceae > Pseudotsuga > Pseudotsuga menziesii. The sequence continues at coordinate 427,302 of LPNX011011214.1, forward strand.
TGCACTATGTCCTTCAAGCGTGGATGTGATCCATATTGCAATCAGCCAAATCTCTTGTTCCAAAGGTCTCATGGTTTCCTCAGCCTTTTCATATTACAATTTTCAATAAATCATACCTCATAATTAGTGGATATTTTTTATTTGGGTTGCTAATAGAGAGTTTTTAGCTTTCAAGTTTTATTATACTTAAATAGTTTTTCCAACATTTCAACATTCAATATTTCTACAAACAAAACCTAGTAATAGTTTATCATACCCTTCTACACCCCATGAGAAGGGTATGATAAACTATTTTCAAACACTAGATATTTAATTATAGTATGATGATATTTGGACTCTAGAATCCATTTAGAGCCCCAATATTTATGCATTGTTGTATTTCCATATTTCAATTTCATATAGTAATGAACATTGATTGCAATATATAATGGTATTCTAAAAAAAAATTGAGCATTGAATGTGTGTAACTGTATTTTCATATCTGTAATTCATGAATGATATTTTGAATTTGTCATGGTATTTGTGTGTGTCTGTGTGTGTGTAATTTCCCTATTGTATATGATCTAATTTTTTCTAAAAATCTAATGCATTTGTTTTCATTGTTTGCATAATTGCTTCTATATCCATTCTAGTGCAACCTAGCATTAAATAGAAATGGTCTTTGTTCATCAGTAAACCATTGCATATAATAGACATCAAAAAGTACAAAAGTAAAATATTCATAGAGGCAAGCCAAATTAGTAATTGTTCTTAAAGATGCAATAATTTAGACAACAACCAAGATCAACCCTCCAATTCATGCATTGAGTGGATGGATTTTATTTTTGTAATTTATCAAAAACCTTATTATAAGTTTGCAATATGTTTGTTATTATGATGATGTTTAGAATTTCAATCACAATAGAATATTTTATGGGTGTTGGATGTCCAATGTGGAATGTTCAAGGATGTTTTTACTATAATTTTTAAATATTGTTTGATTTTTTTCTTTTCTTAATGACTATATTTCATCAGTGCCTATTTTTTGTCATATTTTCTCTCTCTGTTGTGTTCATAATAGTATTCTTCTTATACCATTATGTTATCGGTTTATCATTTTATTGTGTGCTCTATAATAATGTTGAGCTTCTTTGTCACATGATTCTCAAGCATGAGATAAGTGAGAATATATTGTATTTTACCAATGTTCTTAGTTTATAGGTTATATGTTTTCCATTGCCAATGTCATTCTTAATGCATATTTTTTTTTCTTACATCCTCGGCCTTAGCAGGTAGTTTTGATTTTAGTTTTTGTTTACAAAATTTGACATATAAATCCATAGTTTCGTCGAATTATTGTTATCTCATTATTGCTTGACTCTCACCATGGACATAATTCTGGTAGAACAATGTATGAGTTTTAGCTCTATGTATTTACTAGTAGTAGTTTGCAAATTATTGGATGGATGTCTTTCTCAGTTAGAAACATAACATAATCCTTTACACGAAAGACTTTCCTAGCGTCCCAAGATTTCATTATTCTACCTCCAATAGCTTCTTTCTCTTGATATGTTCAATTTACCTTTCTTCCATACTATGCCTTATACATATGTAGGTAAATAATACGTCAAGCATATATTTTACTTGTAACTTTATAGTCTTAGACTATGGTGAGGAATTGCTTTAGAGAAATTTTACCTTATATTTGAGTTAATGATTTGACATGGTAAGCACCTAGGACCTAGTAGCGATTAGATCCTTGGAATAGCTTCTGGTTATAACCTCCAATTTCATTGTGATTGGTTGTTGCTCTAGCTTTAAATTAAAAGAGAATTAGGTAAAATATTGGCAATTGTGCTAATGAATGTTCAAGTGCTTTAGAACAATTTATGATCAAACTAGTCCTTACGAAAAGAAGAAAGCCTCCAATAGTGTAAGGTCAAGTATATGTTAATTTGGTTTGCTAAGAACTACCAAACCTCCACTAATGAGTTTGAATACTCAACACTTTGTGATTTCCAAATGTCAATTATGGTGTAGTCTCCATCTACATACCATATGCTTATTCACATTGTTTCCCATCGCTACTTAACATTCCAAGAGGGTAACGCCAACCTGTTCCACTATTATTTGGATTTATGTGTAATTCAACCATTCCTTTATGTCATTGAATCCATAGTCCACTTTCTTGCAAGTGAAGCTTATGCAGTAACAATTTTCATTACATACAATGATTATATTAGGTAGATACCACATGTTAAGATGATTATCATGATGTGGTATTAATGATGTTATGCATTTCTTGTTGTAGGGAATTACATGAAGTGTTGTTACTATGATAGCATGTAGTAATTGCATGTGATTCTATGTTCCTTATGATGGTGTGTGATAATGGAATGTCTTATAATAGCATGTGTAGCATGCAATTCCTTGGTATTTGTGATGAGGATGTTATACTCTCGTAATGGCATGTGGTGGAATTCATATCCTTGATATTTGTGTTGAGGATATATGTTCAGTAATGTTATTATTATAACTAATTCTTTGACGACATGATATGAGATGAAGCTTGATAGAAAATACACCTTAGTCTCAAAATGCTTGTTCATTTAGCGATTTCATGGGATCCCATAACCATGAGGGATAATTTATACATGTAATTCCTTATGGGGCAGAGACTAACTCAATCAGTAAATCTATGCCCACAATTTGTTTTACACTTATCGGAAGTCCACGACTAGAGTTATTTTTATAAGGGGGAAGTATATGGAGAAGGACTTCCAATGCATAGGGATCTTCCTTAAAGGTGCATAGGGAGGGAGTAAAAGCCAACCTTTTAATATGCCTCGGGTATAATAATACTGATGTTGGGGTAGGTGTACTAGTAACTAGATGTCGACGATTCTTGATGAGACCCATATTCAAAATAATTCTGATGAGGCCATAGATTTACTAGAAGATGGAAGGGTGGCTAAGCCACATAAGCTTCCAAGGGAACTTTTGATGGCTACTATATGATCCATCAACATGTTACATTAGAGGGCATGATCCATGGTTAGTGGGACCATCCAAAGTATTGAGGGTGTTTGGAGGTTGATTGGATGGTATGATTTTGGGTGATGGTGTGTGAGGGCAGAAGTAAACCATGTAAGTGGCTTGATTTCATGCATGTTTGTATAAATAGAATTTATACATAGTGGTGTGACTTGATTGATGTATAATTGTGTCACCTAATTGTCTATTGGGAATTTAGTAAGAGTAATTAATCACGTAGTTAAATAGGGATTATATTTGTAACAGTGTACTTATGAGATATTCTCACGATGGCCACATGAGTAACTCTTACCCCCACACAATAGTACTACTTATCTAGGTGCATATTGTATGATGGTTGTGCATATAGTGTGATGTTGTGCATGTCTTGGATGGGAATAAGAAATGGGGGTGATGTAACTTCAGGATGAAGTTTCCTTGAGGGGGGGTGTATGTAATTCCTCACCTAGTTAAATAAGTTATAACTATAGGTGAATAATAATTTGATATAAATAAAATAGAGAAATAGTTATAAAGTTCATATTTAAGATTAAAATGAGATTTATTAAACTAAAATGGGGGATTAGTGCATGGATGACAAGTGTCATCCTTGCATGTAAACCTTATTTTTAGTAAGAAAGAAAATGATATTTTTAAGGGAGAGGGGAGGAATTCATGGAATCATCTCTTCCTCTGAGTCATCGTGGTGCTTTGCGTAGTTAGTTTGTTGCTTAAGATTTGGTTGTTGGAGGAGGAAGGTGTGAGGATTTTCTTACTATGGCAAGAAGGTGTTCAAGAGGAAAGTGGCCTAGCATAGTTTCACTGATTGAGGGCTTGGGGGCTCTTAGTTTATGAATGGGAGGAGAGTAGTCCCCTATACATAGGTTTTCCCATGTTCTACCAGCTATGCTCAACTTTCTTGCTTCTACTGTATATATGTAAGTTCAAAATTTTTGGCTTATGTATGTATTCTTCCTCATCCTGATGATTCTTTGAACTTGGATTCCTTAGTTTACTCGCCGATTAGTTGTGTTATTTATGAAACTATTGAAACCCTTTCGAAAATATTTGTTGTAAATAATTTATGTTATCGTTACTATTAAGGATTTTGGAATATTTGTTTGGAATCTTACATCCCAAATAAACCAATAAGCAACTAAGCAAAATACAACTAAATTTTAGTTGCATTATAAACGATTGCAAAAATTAACGTTTATCATCACTTCCCTGGAAATATTATTTTTTATATGCGCTTTAGTTGAGTTTTTAATCACAAATTTGTCATTTTGTACTTGTATAACATGGAAAGACTAACCATTCACATTAAGATATAGACAATGATATCATTGACAAATTGTTATTGCAACATCCAAATATAAATATGATTTATAGAGTCAAATAAGGTGAAGGCATGTCTACCATTGTGAAATTATGAAATATCTCGTAAAACAGAACATTAACCTTGGGAGTATTCTCTAAATATCCAACCATTTGGTAGTCTTTGTTCTTGTCTTAAATAGGAGATGATGTAATGATCACCTTGACATAGTCAAACATGATCAAGGTTGTTACGTTAAGATTGATCATCAATGATAGTCATACATGATCATTGAGTACAAACATAAGAAAAGAAGCACCTCAAGCCCAACAATATGTTGACAAATCCAATTTTGATCATTACATGTGGTTTTCACCAATAAATAAATGGTCAAATTGTCCATGAATTATGGTCCACGTCTTCCTTCATTCTTGTCCACAATCATAGCATGCATTCTTGTTATATATCCCAAATATAATTAAATGCCGACTCTGATATACTAGTTTATATTGTTCTCCATGCAAAAGAAAAGTACATGTGCCATGAACATGAAATTAGATCCAATGGAAATATTGAAATCATTGAATTGAACAAGCAATCACATTATCGTTTGCATTAGCTTTCCAATAATCCATTGCATACTTCATTTGGTTCAACCCTTGGAAGTCAAGACTCAAATCATTGATTTGTCATGTAAATCACTCTTAATTGTCCAATTTGGAATTTTCACATGTGCTCAAACAACATCATAGTTCAGTTCTTATGTGCCCAATGTGAACCTATTTTATTGTGTGATAAAGAGGAAATATATGTATGTGTGTACTTATTCAATTTCTACGGTTAGATTTGAACCATTTAAAGTCAAAATTCCATCCACTTGTCATCCCAAAGCTAGATGAAAATCTACCTTTAATCAGTACTACGATCTATCCACCACACCTCACATGCCTGCCTTCCCTCTTGGAATGTCATATCTGAGTATTAGCATCGATGGCAAGGTATTGGGTTTCAAGTAGATCCAATGATCCTTTACACACTTCATTTGGTTACTTGCAGCTTAAGATTTAATGCTTGGAAGTCTAGACTTGGATGTCATCAATCTATTGTGTAAATTGCTTTGAACCGTCATATATGGGATTTTAATATTATATCACATACAATTGTACAATAGAATATATCCATGTGTACATTCCCTATTGAGCAATAGAAATAAAATATATCCACACTTGTACTCATTGAGGTTATTGGGTTAGTTTTGAACCATCAAAAGTTGAGAGTCCATGCATGTATCATCCCAAAGCCACATGGTAGTTTTCCATTGGTCATTGTTATCCTTTGTCCACCACATGTCACTTGTATGCCTTATATCTTGGAACTTTCTATCTACATATCGACCAAGATATGCAAACTATTGAAGACTAGTGCGTTGGTGAATTATGTGGGGTATGATAGAAGCATGTTTTTGCCTCAAAATTATGAAGCATCGTATATACACAACCTTCAAAACTGGATTCAGTATGTGAGATATTCCTTTCCTAAATATTGTTTATTGTCCTCACCCCCAAGTGGAAAGGTTCAATGGAACGTGGTTTTGTTCCTAAATGGAGTCACCAATTAAGATGAACTATTATATATAAATATACACTAATTAAATTGGTGTAGCTAAGTTATTGATTATCTAAGAACTAGATTTATCCCCAGCAATGATGCCATTTGTTTTCCCTCAAACCTGCACCTTAAAGTATAATTCCAAGAATATCATTGAAATAAGATTTGAGTAAGTAGGAGTGATGTCCATTGTTGTCACAATAGGTTGGTTCTTTTCCATATCAGGGGGGTCTTTCGTAGAGAATTACCTATGTACAGTAGCCCAAACTTTGATCCTTGGAATGTATTAAATTAGATATGAAAGATGATCAAAATATGTTAGTATGGATTTCTAGCGCAAAGCTCAAGGCCAAGGCCTTACTAGTGAATGGCCAGGCATGTATAGTAAAAATATTTCTATACGGGTCATATGGTTGGCTTGTCATGATGACTTGCAAGCTATGTAAATATTATGTTGGAAAATAATAAAATGTTCCAAAGTTGGTTGTGTAAAGAGCTTGATATGGGCTATGATTCTAGTAGATGGCAAGACAAGAGGGAGACTATGGGATATTAACTCTTCTTTTTCCAAGTGTTAGCCTTAGAACTCATCCATTTATGCCATGTTCCTTAAACGAATCATTTACCTATTTTTGACTTATTAAATCCAATAATTAAATGCATGTGTGAGGTTGGTAGAAAAGTCTTCTCATGTAGTTAATAATGGAAGCATGGGATGAATATAGGCTCTAATGCTTCCTTTCTTATTTTATAGAGTCACTTTTGTAATTCCTTCAAACCTATCCCAAGTTTTTCTTAAGGGGAATGTTAGGATATTTAGAAACTTAGGAGTTAGTTAAGATCAACTTTTTATAATACATATGTTAGGTAAAATGTGTTTCTGTAATATGCATTTGTAAATATGTAATCCAACGATCATGATATGTTCTTGACATAGAGTGATATGACGGTTCATATTCTTCTCGATCTTAACGGCCATTGATCCATGTATTAACACCTGATTGGTCTATGATATCTATTTAAAGAGCATGGACCCATTTTGTCACTATTTTTGGGTTCAATACTTTGCATATTAACACATGTTTTGCTACTTTTTAGTGTCTTTTGCACCATGCAGCTCCCTCTACAAGCTTCAGGTATGACTAAATTAGGATTTATGTCAATTCTATTTATTATCATCATTTTATGGTTAAAATTGGCATAATACGGAGTGTATTTGCTATATTAATTCATGTGTCTTATTCTTTGCAGGTTATATAGTATTTTTGGTTACCTAACAAACAGACACGCGTTCAGCTGAGTATATGGAGAGCGTGCCCAGCTTGCTATCCAGATCATCAAACAGACTGCACATTTCTTGGTAGCATGTTTATGTGTATTAAGAGCATGAAAACGGCCAAAAATTGTCATCACCACGCGCCGACATCTCAGGGCTAGTCTTATTCTAGAAGAATTTCCCATCTAGAACCTCTGTGTGACACCTCGACATAGGCTTTGATTCGGATTGAAGTCATGAACCACATTGCGCGCCTGAAGGAACCCGATCTGCGAGAAAAGAGGGACTGTTGGTTGTTAGATGTTATGCACTTATTTGACATTATGACTGCCTTACATTGAAGAGCAGACGCCCACTAAAGGGTTGACTTGCTCGCCTCCATTGAACGATGTATATATATAGACATTGTCATGCAACTTAGGGACGGTTTTTTAGAAGTCTGGAGTTTGAGCCTCTGTCTTTTCTTTTATCAGTTCAATCTGAAAAACTTTGTAACGCTACTTTTTATTCTAATGAAAGTCTTATTGTGCTATATATGATTGTGTTCGATTTGAAGAAGCATAACTCTGTTCTATGGGAGGCCTCCCCGACAAACAGAGTCTTTATATCCTAATGTAGGTTTTGTTATTTTCCTTTGCAATTAGTATAATTCTATTTATGAGTTGTTTAGTTTTGTTTCTATAATTGTTCATGTTCTTGTAGTATAGATTTCAGTTTAAAATTATGGTGAACATGTAGGTTCTTTTTATTAAATAGCAACTAGTTGTGTTTAAGATAACTTTCAAGTTTTTCTGCAAAGTCTTTTGATTTCTAGATTAAATTTCTTTGATTAATTATAATCTAGTTCTTCTTATTCCAGTTTTTATCATGAATCTGCTTAAGAATATGTTAGTTTGTTTTGAATTATGAAATTAGTTTAGGTCATATTACTATGGAATTCAGTCATTAAATTAGGTTTATTTCCTATTTTACATTACAGTAGTACATGCATGGGGTAGCTGCTCTTCAATGAAGCATTTAAATTTACTGTTTCCTTAAAGTTTTAACATTTTCTTTAAACAGACTGTCATACAGACAGCCTGTTCCACCTTTTATATAGACCTTCATTTCCACCTGTTATACAGTCGCTCATTCAGTCTTGTGTGTTTTTAATTTATTTTAAAGTTTATCTTTCTAGTTTTCTAATTCTATCTGAATAGTAATGGTTAGATAATATTTATATTTTCTTTTAAAGACCTTTAGATAAGATTGTTTAAGACTTCTTGTTAAAACTCATTTCTCCTTCCTCTTTCTTTTACCTTATGCATAGGAATGATATTATGTAAATTAACCCATCTTATTGATCTGTAATTGAGCCTTTGATTCAAGTTGTTCCTTTAGTTTTAAATTACATGCATTGATAGATTAGGTGTTTATAATACAATTTGTTCTTTTAAATTATACAATTGTGAAAAATGATCTATAAGATAGGACTCAAATCATCTTTGTAAGTTTTCTATTTGTCCATGAACTATGTCTACCCTCATATAATATTTTGTAAGTATGAGTTATTTATGTATAAACAATCATGTTTACTATTTCATGTAACTAGACATTTCTCAGTTTACACATTTTTGTAGAGATCAAACTAGACCTAATTCCCTTTAGCTTTTATACTTCTTTTGAGATTCATTTTGATACCCCTCCTGCCCCAGTTCCTATTACAGTAAATGCCTATCCCCAGAATAATCAAGGAGAGTGGAATTGAAATGATTTAGTTAGTGTATGTATAGTTTATATTTGGTCATTGTAAATCCTTTTTAATGTAGTCATTCTCTCAAGTAAAAATCAATCTCTCTAGATAGAATAGTTTATTGTCATAACACTGTTTATATCCAGACATTTATAAATAGTTTGATGTTACCTTTGTTTTCATTAACTTAACTATATCCTTAGGAGTTCAACTTAAGACCTTTCAATCTTATTTAGAGTATTACCACGACACTCTCTACCTTCACATATATTTTGTAGCAACTCCAAGCCTACTAACCCCAGTTGATAATTAAATATTAGGTAAATTATTTAAGACAATATTTTTCCCAACAAGGGTCATTTTGTAGTTGATCGATTATGAGAAACTCATTTTTAATATTCTTTTCGTTTGCATAATAATATTTCCTCAAGTAGTTTTTTGGATAGGGTTTTAGGGTGTTTCCTTCTTCATGGGTTTAAATCATGTAAAACATCAGTGTGTTTATTTGTGATCTATTTGTGATCTATTTGTGTGAGAGGCTACATAAGGTGTTTTCATGTGATAGTAAAACATGGTATAAGAGTTCTTATGAGGCTCTGCTTCCATTGGTGATCTAGATCTTGAACCGGTGTTGATGAGGGCATCAAATGATTTATGGTTATGATATTTCTATGCATTTTTGGGCTATGATAGGTATTCCATTGCATCCAATGTCATTTCTAGTTGGAAAAAAATTGTTTCACTAAAAAAGCTTCTATTTTCCAAAGATACAACCATTTTACCAGATCCAAAGCTATATTGTTTATATCTACCCATAAAACAAAATCCATATTCTGTCTATTTCTAATTTTATTTTATGATATGCTACCATTTCAATATGCATATGCTCTTTGTCATGTGCTCTATGTGAACTCGACAAATCCGAATTAGAGTGGAAAGGGTTTTTTTTGTTGCGTATGATCTTTGTGTGGACTCGACAAATAAGAAACAATGATAAAACTTTCATTTGTAGGAAGGATAACCATGGTCTAACTCCAAATCTGGGACATTTTAGATTCAAAAGTTTGTCTTTTTTGGGAGGGTGGTTATGTAAATTGTCTTGCAGAGAAAAAGCACGTTTTTTTGCAGACACGCTCTCCCAACAACAACATTCTACTCCATAATATTACTAACTATTTTTCTTAGCTCACTTGGTTGAAAGTTACTTTTTGTTACCTTTTGTAAAATTTCATGTAACTTTAAGTTATAAAGCAACTATATTGTAAAAGTGCTTCCCACTAGTTTTATAAAAATGTGTCACTTTTTTTAAAGCAATTTATTTGTAAAAGTCAGTTTATAGGAAACATTAGTAACAAGTGGGTGGATTCTTTACTAATTTTTTACTTCGTACCACACGCCTCCTTGGCTCCTTTTAATGGTTTTTTTTTCAAATGGCATAACTTTGGCATCTGAAGTCCATTTTTAGTGTCATTTTTTTAAAATACCAATTTTTTCGAGATCTATGTATCTATATCATTAGTTTATTTATTTACATTCTTCATATTATAGTATGGCAATTCCATGTGATATGTTTCTTACTATTTCCAACTACTTCTCATGTAAAGTCTGTATGGAGGATCTCCTACAAAGTAGGGGACTTTACTAGATTACCTTGGGAAAAAAACTTAAGTTGATGATGATGTTAAGAAAATAAAATGGGCTAGTAAATGTGACAAGGCTTGTGGATTAATTAGAATTTTCATTTCTAATTACATACAATTCCAACTTCAAGGAATTGATGATCCATAATAGCTTGGGAAAAGTTGGAAACTGCGTTTGGTAAACACAATGAAATTTGAGGTCATTGGCTTGAACATGAGTTGATCAGCTTAAATCCAAGTGATTTCTCTTCCATACAAGACTACTTGTCTAGGTACAAGACCCTTAGACTCTTACTCTATGAATGCAACATAAAAAGGAAAGACAAACAATGCATTTTAAATATTCTCTCCAAGCCTAGACCTACTTTTTCTGTTTTTGTATCTACCTTTTACTGGATGAAAGAATCTCTAGGGATTCATTTTAAAAATCCCACTCTTGAATATTTTTGTGATTCCTTGTTTAAGGACCAATATAATCTCATACATCTTGGAATAATTAGCAATGCACATACATCTAGCATATCCTGCACAATAGAATCAAAAGTCCAAGCATCCCAAAAAGAACCATCCTCGCAATAATAAGAAAAACAAAGGTCCCAAACCCTCTCGAACAACTCATCCTTCCAAAAATGACGAAGGAACCAAATGAAAAGGTAACAAAACTTTGCGTGATTGAAAATTTTGTAGGAAAAATAATCATGATGAATCTAAATGTTTAAGGAAGATGGTGTCCTTGGAAGCAGTAGTGAAGAGGCAAAACAACAACTTGGATTCATCTCCAAAATCTACATAATAAGGACATGTACTTTGTGCTTTTTGTTTTTCCTTTAATGCATATTATTCTTCTTCCTCTTCAAAAGAGTGGATCATTGATTATGGAGCATTTGATCATATGGCCAAGGATAAAACCATATTTTCTAGTATGAATTAATGTAACACCAAACAAATATTTGTTGGTGATGATAGCTCTCTTAGTGTTGCAGGATTTGGAACAATTGATGGTTAATTTCATGATGTACTATGTGCTCCAATAATTTCATCCAATTTGTTGCTATTCTATCAAATCACTCATTATGGTGATTTTAAAACTGTAATGTTTACACCTTATCAAGTTGAAATCAATTATTTTAAGTAGGATTAGCATGTCCTATCCATTAGAATTGTTGATGATGTTCCCAAATTGTCACAAGTTTAACAACTTTGGGTCATCACCTTTTCCCTCAGTTTTTGTTGTTCATAGTGATGACTTAAGAAAAATTTGGCATGAGCGATTTGGTCACTTAATTATCGCTCAGTGCAACAAATATGTAAAGAAAATATGGTGACATGTCATTCCTCTCGGCACGCCTCAACTCCCTTGCAACTTTTTCATGGTGACTTATGTGGTCCTCTTCCATCTGCTTCCTTTTTTTGTTTCAAATATTTCTTAACTTCCATTGATGATTACTCTAGACGTATTTGGGTTTATTTCCTATTTTTTTTTTGTAAGTAAGAGCAATATTATATTAAAAGAAAAAGAGTTACATATCTTCCAAGATAGCATCGCTACATAGATCCAGTGAGTGATATATTCTCAGTTAACCCATATACCAACTAGATAAATCTTTAAACCTACAGAACTACCCATTTCAAAATAGATATTGGTACAGAATAACATGTTTTCCCCTCCAAATATCTTATCACTTGTAAGCCTAATTCCCCTAGTTACCACAATAGACTCCACAAAAACTCTAGACTAAAAAAAACTAGCACATAAAACCTCTAACTTGAGCATCCCAGAACAACGAACCCGACCACAGAACCTATAGTGACCTGCGAGATGCCACAAGAAATTGCCATAAGGAGCTGACAATGCACCACCCATCAGCCGAGGAAGGGGAGCTGACAATCGAATCCGGAGAGCCTCCAGCACCTCGTCAATTTTTGCATTTAGTCTACTAGTCTCCGTGTAGTGCTCCTTCCAGCATTGGACTGGGGTGTCATCCCCCGCCTCCTTCTGCATGCACTCCCATAAGACATGGACCGCGAATGTTTTCATTACATAGAAAAGGGATACCATCCTTTAATAGAGCCTAATAAGGGAAACATTGTTACAAGGGTCCATGAACTAATCTGTAATCCACTTAGTCTCCGCGTTGAGTGTCTCCTCGTCCAACTGTTCCCACGGGTACGCTTCAATACCACCAATACGGTCTTAGACCCACAATGGTAGCCCAAGATGAAAATAATTAGCCTCCCACACAACCTTCTTCTGAGTCCACGTGATGTGTCATTGAGCGACTGGGGAAGATACCTCTTATAAGTCACCATATTTGAACTAGATAAAAGGAAAGTTTACCATGTTGTTGCATGGGTTTCGATCTATAGGAAATATATAGAAACTTCCCACTTTTCATAAAAATTGCAGGCCTACCACAGCTGAGCTCAGTCGTCTTCCGCTCAGTCCTAGCAATAAAATATTCCCATAAATGTTGAGATCCACCGCCTCCTGAAATGAAATCCCTTCTTAAGAAAAGACTCATTGCAGTAACTCCACACATGAACATATTCATCAGATTTAAAGGGATCAGTCTTATTATCACCCAGTTATTTTCCTATGGTTGTGGTAGGAAGTCATCGGGGTAACCATTTCAAACTAATATTTATATTGCATTCTAGCCTATATAGTCAGAGAAGGATCTCTCTTTGTCACAGGGTTATTCACATACACATTTGGATTTAAATAAGCCTTCAGAACGCTAGATTTCTGAGAGGAACTGATTTTTAGGGTTTAAAAGAGTGTAAGGCAAACAAATGTTAAATACCATTGGGTAATGGAGTAACAACCTGAATCATTCAAGGGTATTACAGTGAAAATGAGTAAGTATTTTCCTTTGTAATATGAGGAAAAGTGGGTGTCACATTTAGTCAAAATATCTTTACAAGATGACATATAGAAATGAGAGAAAGCCCAGTGAAACAAGAGGCACATGTGTATGGATGAATCTCTTGGAACAACTTTAGCAGAATAACAAAGGCTAATAACTGAAACATATCATCTAGCAATGGATGAATTCTATTACAGCTATTATAACACATAACAAACACGATTTCTGATGCAAGAGTGTTTAACAAATTCCTTGCATACAATCTAGAAATGTGTTAGCAGAGTACACATGCATGAAAATGGGAAATACATGAAACACAGACTGAACATGAACGCCCTGATAAATATCAGAAACATAGAAGAATATTTATCATTAACACTTCCAAGAAAGTTGTAGAACTGCAAAAAACTAGGCACAAATGGTTTCAAAAATGAAAGTGTCGCCTCTATCTTCCTCCATAGAGGTTACATTTATAGTGTCATGGGATCCCGAGACCAACCTCGAAACATAGCCAAATTCAGTTACAGAAATCAAGAATCAATCCCACACACATAAATCCTAATAGATTCTGATCCGGCAGATTCGCCATGATCACAAAACAAAATAGGAAAGCACATTGGAATGTGTGTGATGAACAAAAATGGGAAAACTAGACACCTGGAACTCAGGCCCGCCTGATTGAAAATGTACTCCTTGTATATTCCACTTGTGAAACAAACCTCAGTCATAGATCTTGATCTACAAGACATCTTAACCGTCCAACGATGCAACATTTAGCCGATTTCGCAATCCTCCAACTTGATAAACTTCCTTCTCCTTTCCATTGCGAAATCGATTCTGACCATAGATCACAAATCCTGAGATATCTGTCATCCAATCCTACTGTGACTCGTACCAAATTCTGTAGATTTGAAATGTTCATTTATCCGCACATGTTGGATTAGTGGAATTATTTTCCACCGTAGATCTGATTCTACCTTTAATCTGGGCCGTCAAAAACCGTGAGGTTTACGAGATTTCACAAATCAGGCGAGCTTCTTATCTCATGCACATGTTTCCCTTTTTCACACTGTCGATCTTTGGAAAACACTCTCCAAGCCATTGATATGAGATCAAGATGATTAGCGTTTTAAATAATCGCACTCTGTAAATGTGACTTTTGTACCTCCAATATTCAAGTGCGATATCCAATGGGGAGGGGACACATCATTTACGCATGTTCCCCATCACGTAGGCCCTCTCCAACTTTGAGTGTGCAAGTTGTTTCAGATATTTGTGTGCACACCGTCATATCTCATCGGAGATGCGTGAATGGATGAGAGTAGTTGATCTGAGGTCAAGCTGCGGGTTGCGAAAAGTGGAACTAATCAAGCTTCTTCATCATGATTGATCAGAAATGAGGAACTTAATGGAAAAAGGTTATGATGAGAGATATAATATTTACTACAAACACATAACCCACCATTCCCACTGCAAAGCTTCTCCATATATTCTTCCACTGGATCATGACAACCAACAAAATTTTTCTGTTATGTACATGTCATGACCCAATGGCTGAATATATGGAGTAGCAAAAATTTATGTTATGTGCATGTCATGACAAGGATGATCCAACTCTAACTCCTCCCACACCCTGTCAGATTGATCTTCAAAAGAACCATGCAAGGAATTCTCATCTAAAATCTCAAAATTAAAACATGATTCCTTCCAAGTGTTTCAAAAGAAATATCATCGTGTTCTTCAATAAAATCAATTAAAATAATTTCTGAATTTGAAAAACATAAAGAAATATCCCATTTGGAATCCTCTTCTTCTTCTAGGTGGTCCAATCTATTATTGCAGTCTGATGGTTCTTGAGGTGCATTATCCTAGTATCCCTCCTCACATTCATCATATACAAGCACACTGAAATCTCCTTTACAAACATTACTAACATAATTTTCAACATGCTGACGGGAATATTTAAATCAAATTAATATGACCCTCCCTCTATCCATCACCTTCCTGCTCATATTCCTACTCATCATATACAGGTGGGATAACATTTTCTTTAAAACCACCACTAACAGAGTTTGAAATAGGTTGATTGCATTCTTCATAAAACATGTTATGTCTTTGAAGAAATTGTTGTTGCAATAGGGTGATTTCTGATTGGACAGGGGCATCCTCCTCAAAATTTCAGAAGTTGAATGATATGAGGAACAATTTGATTGATAATCCCCACTTCCCTCTTGGTCACTCAAAGATAGACAAGAATGTTGCAATCTATCATCAGTTTCAGAAAAAGAGGTATAGCTAGTTGAGTCAAAGTTTTGGCTTATTTCCATTTCAGTCAAGGAAGACATAACCAACGGCTGAGGATTTTCTTGGATATCATGGCAGTTGGGTTGTATTTATTTTTGAGATGAGTATTCATGTAAATTTTCTAAAATTTCTTCATGCAAAAAATCCTCCTCACCATACATGTTTTTTAGTTGTTCAATGAAACCTTTATCATGCATACAACAATATTAAACTAGCAGCAAGGAAGGGTATTGATCTTTAAAATGCTCATGAAATACTGAATGAAATTCTTTAAGGGAATATAAAATTTCTACTGGTGATCCCTCGTACCATGACCTTGCATTTCCTTCTAAACTAACCATGAACACTTTCATTAAAGAATCCTCATGCAATTCAACTCCCAGCTTATATATATGCTTATGAAATGTAACCAAATGAAGGGTAGCATCATCACTCTTTTGATTTTTGAATCTTGGAAGATATGCTTTCCACTCTATTTTAGGTATTCGATTTGGAAAACCAAGAATTTGAGCACGATTCATAGAATCATACCTTACAGCTATAGAAATCATCTTCATGATTAAGCACCCGAATCAGCTCCTCAAACTTTGCAAACCCCTTTGACAATGGAGCTACCATAAAACATTTTAAAGAATGGATTCCTTGCAAATGGAGTCGCCAGGTGAAATATGCACGACCTTCTTGATGTTTGACCATTTTCCACCATCAACAATCAAAATTGCAACTCTGTAGATCATACCCATGGAATATTTGAACCCTCGTTCCCATAGTATGGTCGTTAGTATTTCCCAGTGGAGTCACCTTCCAAAAACTTTGAGTGGAGTCGCTAAAGCATATACAACCAACATGTGTCTATGACCAGCTGCTCAATCAGGTCATAGAACTAAAACAATGTTGTTTTCCCAAGGAGATAATAATGATTATTCCCAGGAAACGGTGCCAAGATGTTATCACCCAGTCATTTTCCTATGGTTGTGGTAGGAAGTCACTGGGGTAACCATTTCAAACCAATATTTAGACGGTATTCTATCCTATATATCTAGAGAGGGCTCTCTCTTTGTCACAAGGTTATTAACATACACATTTGGCTTTAAACAAGCGTTTAGAAGGCTAGATTTCTGAGGGGAACTCGTTTTCAGGGTTTAAAAGAGTGTAAGACAGACAAATGTTAAATACCATTGGGAAATGGAGTCCCCGCCTGAATCATTCAAGGGTATTATAGTGAAAATGAGTGGGGATTTTCCTTTGTAATATGAGGCAAAGTGGGTGTCACATTCAGTCAAAATATCTTTAAGAGATGGCAGATATAAATGAGAGAAATCCCAATGAAACAAGAGGCACATGTCTATGGATGAATCTCTTGGAACAACTTTAGCAGAAATATAACAAAGGCTAATAATTGAAACAGAGCATATAACAATGGATGAATTCTATCACAGCTATCATAACACATAACAAACACGATTTCTGATGTAGGAGCATTAACGAATTCCTTGCATACAATCTAGAAATCTGTTAGTAGAGTACACATGCATGAAAATGGGAAATACATGAAACACATATTGAACATGAACTCCTTGATGAATCTCATAAACGCAAAAGAATATTTCTCATTAACACTTCCAAGAAAGTTGTAGAAGTACAAAAACCAGGCACAAAAGGTTTCAAAAATTAAAGTGCCACCTCTATATTCCTCCGTAGAGGTTACATTTATAGTGTCATGGGATCCCGAGACCAACCTCGAAACAAAGCCAAATTCAGTTATAGAAATCGGGAATCAATCCTGCACACATAAAATCCTAACAAATTCTCATCTGGATGATTCTCCATGATTACAAAAAAAAACAGGAAAGCACGTTGGGATGCGTGTGATGGACAAAAATTGGAGAACCAGACACCTGGAACTCAGGCCCTCCTGATCAAAAACGATGGTTCACAGCACCTCCAACGGCCTGCAACAACTTCAATATTCCTTGCATCTTCCGCCTACGAAACAAAACTCAACTGTAGATCTTGATCTACGAGACATCTTAACCATCCAACGATGCAACCTTTAGCCGATTTCACAATCCACCAACTTGATAAACTTCCTGCTCCTTTCCATTGTGAAATTGATTCTAACCATAGATCACAAATCCGCCAAGATCTCTGTTGTCCAATCTTTTCGGGCCTCATACCAAATTCTGCAGATATGAAATGTTCATTTATCCACCATGTTGGATCAATAGAATTATTTTCCACCATAGATCTGATTCTATCTTTAATCTGGGACATCAAAAACCACGGAGTTTACCAAATTTTGAAAATCAGGAGAGCTACTTATCCCGTGCACATGTTTCCCTTTTTCGCACCGTCGATCATAGGCAGACACTCTCCGAGCTATTGATCTTAGATCAAGCTAATTAGCCTTATAAACCATCACGCTCTGCAAAGTGACTTTTGTACCTCCAATATCCCAAGCATGATATCCAATGGGGAGGGGATATTTCATTTACGCACGTTCCCCATCGTGCAGGCTCTCTTCGACTTTGAGTGTGCATGAAGTTGTCACTTTGATTTGCGTGCACGTCGTCAGATCTCATCAGAGATGTGTGAATGGACGAGAGTAGTTGATATGAGGTCAAGCTACGGGCTGCAAAAAGTGGAAAGCAGGATTTCAAATTTTTCTAACCGGATTTTTTGCCCTTTCTGCTTCCGCCCTTTTTCTCCTTTCTGAGCCATTGATCTTCAGTGGAAGGTTTCCAAACCTTTGATCTTATGGATCACAAAAATCGGGATCCTAACTTTTTGCAACCAAATTTTCTATATTTCCACCTTTCCGCTCCCTCCTTTATGCTCCTTTCTGAACCATTGATCTTCGGCGGAAGCTCTCCGGACTGTCGATCTTGCGGAAAGAAGAAAGCAGGATGCAAATATTTTTATAACTAAACTTTGTATTTCCGTTTTTGATATTTTCTCTTCTACTCTTTTCCGAGCCATTGATATTTAGTGGAAGCTTTCTGAACTGTCAATCTCGAACTGCGAATAGCGGAAGTTGGGTTTACCAACTTTTATAACCAAAATTTTTCCCTTTTTCTGCTTCTTCCCTTTTAGCTTCCCGTTTTCTCTTGGAATATTGATTTATCCCGGTGCCACCCTTGACCGTCGGATCTCGGAATGCGGAAAGTGGAAATTGGGTTTACCACTTTTCATAACTGAGTCTCTACCTTTTATGCTTTTCTGCTCCCAATTTTTCCTTGGCAGACATTATTTTTGGCCTTTGATTTTTCTTTGTTATGCATCGAGGTGGTTTTTTCTGGTCATCTTTTGACCTTGATCATATTTGTCATGTTTAGGCATATTTCCAAGGTCGTGCCTAAGGATTTTTTACCGTTTTCTTCACTTTTGGCCAGGGACAGATCCTTCGAAACCTACTCAGCACTTACTTAGGATATATAACATGAAATTTTTTTGACCTTACCCATTCTTTTGCTGGTCTAAACCTTTGCAGGGGAATTAGTGCAGATGCCTATGTAAAAATATTCAAAATTTAGCACATGTGCTAACAAGTCCCAGCCAAACGGTTCTCCTATTCATCGTACATCCTAAATAGAAGACACTTGGCTCCCCCATGGTCCAGCTAGATCACCTGCATGTCATGAGCCTTGTAACGGTTACTTTATCAAGAGACACTTGTGATTTGCACACAACTCCAAGTGTCTCATCAGTTAAATCTTCCCAGCCATTACCAAAGATCACCTGTCGGGTTGTTGTACCCGTGTTGGAAATGATGTCCACCAAATTGTTTCCTTCTTGTCTCACGTGGATAAAAATTATGCCACTCACCCTTTGGACAAGCTCTTCCAACCATTCCAATTTGTACTCTAGACGCCATTCCTATAAACAGCTTCGAGTCATCTTCCACCACCAGGGGAAACCATTTTTTTCATTGTGCAGTCCCCAGCCCATGAATGAGGCCCTCTATCTCGACGACATTATTTTCATGCCCAATTATACCATAGAAAAATGCCTTCATTTCCCCAAAATTATCCCAAATAATCCTGCTGAAACCCACCTTCCTGGGGTGTCCCTTAGAGGCCCCATCAAAGTTCTCCTTAAAGCACCCAGGTGGGGGGGCCTCCTAGCGGTTTTTGGTAGAACCAGCTGGGGATTGGATCTTGGGAAGACCCCAACATTGTAGTGGTCCATTAATCCCCCATTTCCTCAAGATTTGTCTATTTGCCCCCTGATCATGCCAATCCACCTCTTCCTAGGACCCAAGACAGACAGTTTCTAGAATATCTAACTGTATGGTTTCCCATACTCTATTTTTATTAATCCAGGTACCCCTAAAGATCCAATGGTTTCGTTCTTTTCTAGTCTCCCATACAAAAAAATATTGGGAAAACCTACTAAATTCAGTTGAAAATGGCATTTTTGAATAGTTCCTTAGGCCAATTTCTCAACGTGAGGTATGGTCTTCCTCTACTTCTGCTAGAGCAGCGAAAGGTAGACACAACTTTATCCTAGAGCATGCTAGGGAACAAACACTTATCCAACAAACGATCAAGCGCTTCTTCATTTTTTTTGCGTAAGAAACACTAGTAAGGCCTGTAAAACCCTCTTTTTTCCAAGTTGTCTCCAGTTAATATTCTCCTTCTTAGAAATAACTAGACACAAGTTAAAATTATGGGACATAACTTTGCTTCCCATAGATTTTCCTAAACTTGATCATCTGGATCCCAGGTGAAACCTCCTTCAATTCTGTAAGCTTCCTACATAGAGAAGGCACCTCTAGTGGTCATACCCCATCACAACTTGTCTTTACTATTATTTATGTGGTTATATCGGTCTTGAAGAGATTCCACCATCTTCGATACTTATTCCTAATTCCCAAGCTGCTCTCACCCAGTCCTTTGTATCCAACTCCTAAAATCCGTATAATCCTCCTCTCTCTCCAAGAAGTCCCTAACTCTGGTAAGATGTTGTTCTCTACACTTCTAGTGGAATCGAGGAGTATTGAGTGTGTCCACCAACTTCGAAAGTTGTTTCTAGGAATCCTTTGAGAAGCGCGTCGACTATCCGTTCCTAATTTCCCAGAAAATTTTCTCCTGAATTAAACTCTTTCCACTTTGGGCTGAATTCCAAATATGCAAGCCATGCCTTTCTTCGACATAACGAACAAGATTGTGCTTCTCCCATCCTTCGGTGTACTTCAAGCCATGCCTTTCTTCGACATAACGAACAAGATTGTGCTTCTCCCATCCTTCGGTGTACTTGCAATGTCATAATTTGGCCCTTGGATCCTTTTCATGCGTAACCCATCGCCACCAATTTTTCACCCCGCTGACCAAATTCATGTTACCCCATCCCCCCATGATTATTTGGTTTGCAGACCGTATCCCACTTAACAAATTCCCACTTCTTCTAGTCAGTTCCTTTGCTACAGAGAAATCTATGTTGAATATTCTGGATTTCCTTCAAAATGGCTCTTGGGGCCGCCATGCTAAAGAATATGTATATAAGCATTTCTTGGAGTGCCAACTTAATCAGAACTAGTCGGCTTGCCATGTCTAAAGGCTAAAACGTCCATCTAGCCAGGAGCTTCCTCATCTTATTAGAATTTGAATGCCATTTATATCTTCAAGCAGATAGTTCTAATAATGTGTGCATCAAAATAATGGAGAATGAAGATACAAACTTAACAAAACAAACCACACAGGAAACAGACAAGTATTACTCAGGAATTTACAGTATCATTCACAATGATAATATCCGGTGTTACAATAGTTTACATAGGTAGAATTCGAATGCATGGGATATGAATTCGAATCCTACAAGTGGATATGACTATATCTAACTGAATCTCTAACTAAAGGTCTCCCAATCAATGTTGGAGTCCAAATAGACAACTCCATGATGACCAATAACTCCAACAACCAGTGACAACTAGTTAACTCAGTGCAACTGAGTGAGGTACGTAGGAAAAGCACTCCTCCACATGCAACCATGAATTATCCATGCATTGGTAGCTCTAGCTTAACTGACTGTGAACTAACTAAATGTAACTGGGGGCTAACTAAGACTAACTAGTACTAACACCAACTGCCTGAAGTAGGTTGATGTCATGATTCCCAGTGGCTCCTAAAATGCAGGGATTGGTCTAGGAGGCACCCAAACATATGCATGCACATGCAGTAAGTGGCAGCTAACCTCTAGCAGTGTTCCCCACACTCCAGTGACTGGTACATGTGGCCCCATTAGGCCAAGTGGAACCAATTAATTAATTAAGGTTCATAAGTTAGGAAATAATTAATCTAATAGACATTTGACCAAGGGAGGATTAATAATCCTAACACATCTTGTCTAGTAACTCATCCCATGACCCCTTCCTTATGACAAATTCCACCAAAGGAGCGCAATATTTGGATGGAAGGGTGCTCTACCAAAATCCTAGGGTTCTGAAGATGTTGGTTTGGTAATTCATTAGAGGAAATTTCAACTCAAAATGGGCCTCTTAAAATGAATTAATAAAATAATATTTATTAATTTTGGAGGAAGAAAATAAAAAAACTACTTTTTTGTTTGTATTTTTGACATATCTCCCCATGTTTTTACTCAAATTTTGATCGGGAGAGCTCCTTGGATGCCAAATTAAATTTTGCATCCAACGAGTACCCACTCGGCATACTTTTGACGGACCCCTCTACCCCAAAAACAAGAAATACCTGGAAAAATGGAATGATGACATCATCATTCCATTTTTCCAGG
>LPNX011011219.1:0-66416 GCA_001517045.1 Pseudotsuga menziesii
TGATGTTTTTTATTTGATGCAGGTTTTTTTGGGATGTTTCCCTTGGCGATGTGAATAGATCCATGCCATGGTATTGCGAGACCATACCTGGTATGAGAGACCTACATTCAGTTCATAGTAAAGACATGGGCGACATATTTTCCATTGAAACGAGGAAGTATGCGTGTTTTTGTGAGTTCTGCATAGACTCCAATGGAATGGGGGTTGATCATTGCATGAACGATGCATATGTCAAATAATGGAAATATGTCCCTCTTAATCCAAAGTAGCCACATCCAATTTCGACGTGGCAAGAGATGCACACTAATGAGGTAGTGGTTTTGTTGGAGACATTTACCACCATACACACTCTTTTTGGTCAAATTGGCCTAGTTAAACCACTATCCTAAGTATAATTGACATTAATTGACATCAGTGGAGCATTAATTGACATCATCCAATCACACCCACACCTACCTTCAGTCAAAGAGGCTAACTTAGCCTTCTCCTACATTCGGGGAGGCTAACTAGAGCACTCCGGGGGTGATGTAAGTGATATTAATGCACCTAATTGCTAACTGGTGGTTACAATCAGTTAAACAGGTCAGTTAAAGCACCTCCTCTCATTAAATATATTATTTAATGATTATTTAATGAACTGGAGTCAACAGGGGCTCCTCCACCAACTTCTGATGTGCATTTCAACTTCAGATAACCCCATCGGGGTTCATTGGAGTCAGTGTAGCGCTACCTCTTGATGGTTGGTGAGCTGTGACATGTGTCTAATCTCTTTCAGTTGAGACTCAATCATTTATTACACTCTGACTTTAGTTAGGGTTAGTTGAGTCAATTAGGGTTTTGATCAGTGGTTAACTGAGTGTGGACCATGACTTACAGTCAGTTAAGCTAGACTCACTCATTCAATTCGAATGACCTCCTAAGGAATTTGAATTGGCTCTTCATTCATGCTTGTAGCATGACATTGTAATTGTAATCATTCATTCCTTATGTGAATATAGAGCGGCTACTATTCTTTTAGACTGATTACACCATTTCATGAGTTATTTGTTGATTAATATTTGATGAGATTGATGCTTTGTTCCTATATCAATATACAAGATTAATATGGTATCAGAGCTTACGGTGGGATGAATTTCTATCTCTCAAAAACAAGCTTTTTGATAGATTTCTGCATGAAATTTGAGCAATAGCTCAATAATCCAGCACTGCACCAGAAGCCAAGGCTTACCACTTAATACCCCAAGTAAAGAACTTGTTGATCAAGCTTTCTTGATTGAATATGTTGGGTGTGATGAAATCCTAAAATGTGCAGGCTGTCCAAACTTACATTTCCCTTTCTATTTTGATTTTCAGGTTTCTATAGGTGAAGCATTCACTCCAGCACATCCAGATGGCCTCCTCAGTATATCTCTTGACTCCATACAATTTCCACTCATGGAAAGGTGATATGGAGATTCAGCTATGCTCCAGAGGACTTTTTAGAGTCACCATGGACACTGAAGATGAGCCTGGATCTGCCATAGAAAAATCAAGATTCTTGAACAAGAAGGATGAAGCCTTCAGTTTCTTGTGCCTCTCTATTTCCTGAGACCTTCTCTTCCATATTGCGGGATTGAAGACTCTAAAAGAAATATGGGACAAATTGGAGACTCTATATGGAAAGCATGATGACTTGAGAGTTTACCAGCTCAAAAATGAACTCATGTCTCTCCAACCCTCCAACTTCGAGACTTTGAATGATTTCTTCACAAAATTCAAGCATACTACTTCACTCTTGAAGCAATGCAAAGTGGAGAAGGAGGATGATCAGCTCATCCTCGCCATACTCTCCAAACTTGGGGCTGATTATTCAGTTTTTGTTTCTACATTCCGTGCGGAGAAGCTCACAACCCCAGGATGGAAGATGCCTACACTCAATGCCTTCATTGAGTCCCTAACATGTGAACATGACAAGCTTGTCCTGATGGGGATCATCAGATCTTCCCGTGATCAAGCCCTTCATGTCTCGGGGCCCAAAGATCTGAAGGGTAAAGGAAAGCAACAAAAGAATCAAAAAATTAAATTTGATGCTCCTAAACCTAGAGTTGAAAATCAGCAGCATGATGAGTCTTTCAGCTCAAGGAAGAACAAAGGAAAAGGGCACCATGGCAAGGAAAAAGTCAAGTGTTCTTATTACAGGAAGGGATTCCACCCTAAACATGCCTGCATGAAGAAGAAGCTTGATGAAGCTACCTCTCTCCTTGAGAGAAATCACATCAATCTTCTGGAAAGCTTTCGGAGGAGAGATCGGCAAGATCAGGAACCACAGAATGAAAAAGGTCATGCCCTCATGGAAAGCACTTCGAAGTCCAAAGCACTATTGATTGACTCTGGAGCTTCAAACCACATGATGGCTAAAAAAGACTCCTTTTCATCCTTGGAGACCGGAAAATCCATCCCCATCCACATGGGAGATGACTCCACCATCATTTCAGAAGGACAAGGTACTGTAGATCTTGAAAATGGTTTTTTGTCTAATATTTTGTATGTACCATATCTGGCATCAAATCTCCTTAGTGTCTATAAGATGACACATACATGAGTGCCTAAGAGAGTATCTTTCAGCCCAAATGATGTTGAGATAACAGAAATTGCATCCGGGAAACTCATTGCTAAAGGCCCTACAAACCATCATGCAAAAGCTTATGAGTTCTCTCACTTTGTTGCGGATGCAAAGCCCGCCGCTCTACTAACTCATGGAAATGAGGTTAGTAGGCTATGGAATGAGAGGTTTGGCCATATTGATTTCAAATATTTGCAGCAATTACAGAAAAACTCCATGGTTGAAGGCCTCCTGGTCATCAAGGCAACCATAGGAATTTGCAAAGGCAGTGTGATTGAAAAACACCCTGAGCTCAAGTTCGATCAAGGGAAGGAAAACTGAGCTACATGCATATTGGGGATGATACATTCTGATATCAGTGGTCCGATTCTTGTCATATACATGAATGGATCAAGGTATCTCCTTACTTTTATTGATTATTTTTCAAGGTATACATGGGTTTTCTTTCTCAAAAAGAAATCAGAAGTATGTGAAAAATTTTCTGAATCGAAGGCCTTGATTTCCTCTGGGCTTAAGATCAAGATATTGAGATCTGATAATGGAGGGGAGTATGTAAGTAATGATTTGCTATACATATGCTCCCAAATTTGTATTCAGGTCCAACATTCAATTCCCTACACTCCAAAGTATAACAGAGTAGCGGAAAGGAAGAATCGGTCTCTCAAGGAGATGACCACCTGTATGTTGGAATCCAAGAAGCTTGCTGTAAATTTGTGGGCTGAGGCCATGCATACTGTAGCATACATTCATAACAGGGTGCCACACTCATCCATGAAAGTTAATACCCCTTTCGAAGCATACTTCGGACACAAACCGGATGTGTCGAACCTACGGGTGTTTGGGTCCACTGCATGGGCCCGGATTCCGCTTGATAAAAGAAGGGCTTTGCAACCGCAAAGCATAGAATGTTTGTTTATTGGGTATCCTAATGAATCTAAAGGTTTCAAGATGCTAGATATCAATACCAAACATATCATCATCGAGAGAAGTGTCAAGTTCGATGAGCCTCTTCAGGAGGTGGAACTAGTGAAGGAGAAAACTACTGAATTTCCTTCCTATTCTACTGAATATTTGGATGATGAAATTGGGGGTGATGACCCTGATTTGGATCCTCTAATTTCTGATATCAGTGTGCAGAAATCATTAGATGCTTAATCAGAACCTGAAGTGCAAAATCATCTTCCTACATGGGCCCGACAGACACTCTCCTCCGCAGGAGACAACAATGGAAATCCGGATGATCCAAGGAGAACCCAGTCTGATTTCCAAAGAGCAGGTACTACACTCTCTTCTCCTGATAATTTGCTGTCTGAAACTTGATTTTTGATGTTTATTTTATATCCAAAATCCTACTATCATGCTTGGAAGGGTCCGATATGGCAAGTTGCTATGGATGAAGAGATGAATTCTCTTCAGAAAAACACTACTTCGGAGCTAGTTTCTCTTCCTCCGGGAAGGAAATTGGTTCAATGCAAGTGGGTGTCTCGGACCAAGGTTGCAGCTGATGGAAGCACCTATAAATATAAGTCAAGGCTGGTGGAAAAAGGCTTCTCTCAGGTCCAAGGTGTGGACTACCATGAGACCTTTGCACTAGTTGCAAAAATGGACTCCATCCGCCTTGTTTTGGCAATTTCAACATCCAAGCACTGGGAAGTGCATCACATGGATCTTAAGTCAGCCTTTCTACATGGAGATATTCATGAGGATATATACATGAAGTATCTTGAGGGATAAATCACTGATCGATATTTGGTTTGCAAGCTAAAGAAGTCACTATACGGGTTAAAACAGGCCCCAAGAGAGTGGTATTCCAAGATGGATGCCTTCCTTCTCTCACAAAACTTTTAGAGATGTAGATCATATCCAAATGTATATTAACAGTAGTATGATGGTAATATAATTATCATTGTTTTATATGTTGATGAATTACTGATCACAGGTAGCATAGTCTCCTCCATTTCAGCCATCAAAACTGCTCTCCACAATGCCTTTGAAATGAGTGATTTGGGGCTTCTAAAACAATTTTTGGAGCTTGAAATTGAGCAAACTTCTGATGGGATTATGGTCACTCAGTCCAAATACATTTCAAGCCTATTATTCAATTTTAACATGGCTGATTGTAGGCCTGCACCATTCCCTTTCCTTTCATGGATCAGCCTTGAAGAAGGAAAAAGCACACCTCCCATGGACTGTACTATCTATCGACAACTGATTGGTAGCTTGTTGTACTTGACACATTCTTGACCTGATATTTGTTATGTCATGAATGTTGTATCAAGATACATGCAGTAGCCTCATGATATTCATTGGAAGGCAGCCAAGAGGATCCTCCAGTATATTCAGGGAACTAGGACCTACGGCATTCACTATGCTGCAGACTCCGAGCTAGAGCCAGTTGGATACATAGATTCTGATTGGGTGGGTGATTCTATTGATCAAAAGTATACTTCCAGAAATGTATTCATGTTTGGTGGTGGCCCCATTTGCTGGTCATGCAAAAAGCAGGCTGCCATAGCACTATCTTCAATAGATGTCGAGTATCGAGGAGCGGTGAATGCTTGCATCCAAGCAGTTTGGTTGCAAGGAATTCTTTCAGAGTTTGATCTTGGTAGTACTTTGTCCATTGTTCTCTTTTGTGACAATCAAAGTGCTATTAAGATTTCCACAGATCCAGTTACCAGGTAGAGGACCAAGCATGTAGAGATCCACATGCACTATATCATGGAGCAAGTGCATGACAGGACCATCATTCTGCAATACTACCTGACTGATGAGCAGATTGCAGACATCTTCACCAAGAGATTTTTAGAAAAGAAGTTCACTTATCTCCGTTCACTGTTGGGGGTGAGTTCATCAAGGTGATTCAGACTACTTTCAGTGTTCAGCTTGAGGGGGGGGTTTTCCCACTGGGTTTTCCCTCTTTTCCTCACTTAGTTTATTTTGAGCATTGTTTCAGTTTCAGCATTGTACAGGGTAACCTATGGCCTTAGTTGCCGGGGCCTTCCTGAGTATAGATTAAGGGCGGGTGTTGGAGACATTTAGCACCATACACACTCTTTTTGGTCAAATTGGCCTAGTTAAACCACTATCCTAAGTATAATTGACATTAATTGACATCAGTGGATCATTTATTGACATCATCCAGTCACACCCACGCCTACCTTCAATCAAGGAGGCTAAATTAGCCTTCTCCTACATTCAGGGATGCTAACTAGAGAACTCTGGGGGTGATCTGAGTGATATCAATGCACCTAATTTCTAACTGGTGGTTACAATCGGTTAAATAGGTTAGTTAAGGTGCCTTCTCTCATTAAATATATTATTTAATGATTATTTAATGAACTGGAGTCAACATGGGTGCCTCCACCAACTTCTGATGTGTAGTTCAACTTCAGATAACCTCATCAGGGTTCATTGGAGTTAGTGTAGCACTACCTCTTGATGGTTGGTGAGCTGTGACATGTGTCTGATCTCTTTCAGTTGAGACTCAGTCATTTATTGCACTCCGACTTCAGTTAGGGTTAGTTGAGTCAATTAGGGTTTTGATCAGTGGTTAATTGAGTGTGGACCATGGATTACAGTCAGTTAAGCTAGACTCACTCATTCAATTCGAATGACCTCCTAAGGAATTCGAATTGTCTCTTCATTCATGCTTGTAGCATGACATTGTAATTGTAATCATTCATTCTTTATGTGAATACAGAGCAGCTACTATTCCTGTAGACCGATTACACCATTTCATGTGTTATTTGTTGATTAATATTTGATGAGATTGATGCTTTGTTCCTAGATCAATATATAAGATTAATAGGTTTCACTAGATCGTGATCGGTTTTCTGATTTGGTTAAGCAAAGTACATGATAGTTGATGCTTTGTTCTTATAGAGTATGCAGTGGAAGCCTTGTGAAATTACAACTCACTGGAGGTTCACTCACAAATATTTTTTCTTCTAAGATATGACTCAAAGATGGCGGGATCAAGAACAAGTAGATTTCCTTTACTATTCAGATAGGGACAACCGAGGTTTTCCTCAGAGCGGGTCAAATGGCTGAATTAGATGTTATAAGAACTGAGGTATTGGGAAATTTGACAAAAATTATTCAATGCAAATTTTGTTCATATATTGCTCAGAAAGAATTTCTTGCTTTGCGTAATGCTTCCATTGATATTCAGGCCTTATGGAGAGGTATTTCATGTTCATGTATTTGTAGGTATATTGGTTCTAAATGTTTATGTATTTTGAGTACACCTGTTGTTTGTTGGAATTGTTTCTTTTTTCCATGTTAAATCTTGTGTAATTACTATGTACATTTTTCAGTTATTTGTTTTCTCTTTTTAGCGAGCAACAAAAATTATTGCTTAACATGTGTTGTTTTAGAATTGGAAATGAGCCCAAGGTTGCAGAAGGCTCGCTCCCAGGTAACATTAGAACCACTTTCGAAGAGAGAACTGGCCTTCTGCTCTTCCAAGAGGGATCTCTCACCAAATGTCAATAATGCCAGATATATGTACAAGTGAAACTAGAAATTGTTTGTAAAATTGGTTGAAACAAAACACAGCACCATTGGGCGATGGAGTCGAGATATAAAACAAAAATAATTAGAACTTAAACCCAAACAATTTCAACACAGGGGCAAGGTAGCCACTCGATCACAGTCGATTTATAATTGTCTGATGGAAAGGAAGAACATGAACAGACCATCAACACAGGCATTGTAAGAAATTAATTATGTATTAACTTTAGAAGAAACTTTGATGAATACCTGAAACAACAGATGGAGCATAGCAAGTATGAATTCTGAGCTGTTATACCCTAAGTCTCAGATATGAAAGAAAACAAAATGGAAAGGAAAACTAGAATAACATTCACATAAGAAAGGAAATAACAGACTGTAAGTGGGAACGACACAGGAATCCCTGTATGAAAAATGACGATCTTGGCTCTACAATTATATTAAAATTCTATTGAAAAACACACACAAAAAAATTACAATGGTTTCAACCCCTTCTCCTTCTTCAGGAGGTATATTTATAGTATTCTGGATCTCCTAAACCGACATTCGGGAATCAAAATTTGTTACAATAGGAGGACATCTTCTAACAGCCTCTTAGGTGGCATATTGGATGCAGCTTGTATGAAACGGCTAGACAATGAAATGTGGAACATGGGATGAA
The DNA here is from genome assembly GCA_001517045.1 of Pseudotsuga menziesii. Lineage (NCBI taxonomy): Eukaryota > Viridiplantae > Streptophyta > Pinopsida > Pinales > Pinaceae > Pseudotsuga > Pseudotsuga menziesii. Next base: position 7,779 of record LPNX011011219.1, read on the forward strand.
AAAGGCACAAGAGTACCCCACACTCCCATCTGGTGGATGATAACTATACAAAATCCTTTGAGAGAAGAGATCATTAGGATGGGCACGCAACACCTGGAAAATCTCTCGTGCACTGTCATCGTTACTTCTACTGGTGTGTTTTGAGCTTGGCTGACCCATATTGGTGGATGATTCTCCATGCATCGGGACTAGGTATAGGTGCAGCAACCATGTCATAAGCTTGCACCTTGAGTTCCATCGCTTCCAGGTATGAGGCCCTGAGGACCTTGGAACACGTGGCTTTAAAGTCAAACCATAACTCGAAATCATTGGCCAACTTGTCAAAAATGACCTTCCTCGACAACGCTTATTGCATATCCCCAAATTTGTTGTGATCCAATCAGTAGTTTACTAGACACTCCTTATAATCCTTCTAATACAGTAAAGGACCCATCTCTTCCCAAAAAAAGAGGATCCCCCTACTCGTCAATGGTCTGAACAGCTTGACGACCTCTCGAATTTTGTGCTCAATGACCTCCATTTTGGCCTGCACTATCTCCATCATCCTATGTTTAGCTATTGCCTTTCTAGCTTCAGAGACAACAACGACCCTATTTTGAAGACCATAACTGCTAGAGGCTTCATTTGACAAGGAGCTCAGGAAGGTTATGGCACTTTCTGCGGTCTCCAAATGTTTTTTGTTCACTTCAGCCCCTGCTATCTGGACTTGTTTCCTGGCTTTGCTCATAGCAAATTCAGGGTCTTCAATAACATTGAGATAGGGTCGAAACTTGTTGGCTTCTATGATGATCTAGTCCCATATCAGATGCTTACCTTGCAAGGCAAGTTTGCTGATCACTTGCTGGCTCAACTTATCATTTTGTTGAGTTAGTTCTCGACACTCCTCCTTGGCCCTTTCTCTACCTTATTTCTCTTTGACTCTTTCCTTTTCCAATTCCTCGACCCACTGCTTCAGTTTAATGAGCTTGATATCTTTTAGGCCTATTTGGGACATTGCTTTGGAGAGAGAGCTGGTGTCTACTTCTTCAGTCATACCTGTGGACTAAATTTCCTTCTCTGTGTTCCTTCTCTAAAGCTCACTTTCCTTCGTTGTTAGTCTAGATTTTAACTCCACTTCACTATTCCTCAGGAGTTGGACATCTACTTCCCATTTCCTCCCCTTTTCTTCAAGCTTCAGTAGCTTAGCCTTGCAATCGATGAGCTTGGAATTCAACACCTCCTTCTCCTTTTCGAATTCAGCCAATTCATCCACTTGAGCGAGTTGGGAGCCGAGGATTCTTAACTTCTTTTTCAAAGCCTGTATCTCTTTATCTCTGTCATCGAGCATTTTTTGGACCAAACTCCCTTTCTGCGTATATCCTCCATTCGTATAGCTTCCTTCTGTAAATTGTTGAGTTGGGCTTTAAGTGCTTTAATCTCCACTCTTGACTTTCTTACAAGATTAGAAGTTTTCGCTTTACTCTCCTATGACTTGGACAATTGTATGGTGGCTTTAAGAAGTTTGGTATTCAGTATGTCTCCAATCTCTTTGTTCAGGTGTATGATGTCGGAAGTGGGGACCTTTGAGAGGCTCACATTGACCTCTGACACCTTGCTCCCCACTATGAGGGATAAGCTAAGGGTATTAGTGGTATGATCCCTTACATGTTGTAGTGCCACATTGGGTTGATGCAACCACGAGGTTTCGCGGTATAGTTCTGCTATCTCCTCAAAGGTTTTATCAGCCCTTTCTCAGTAAGACCTCTGCCTGTCCTCTTTGGACACATATCTACTTAGAGTCTGCCTGTCGAATACATACTCTTGCATCTACAATTTGGATGCCTCGGGTTCCACCTATTGCTGTACGTTTACTAAATTCTTCTTCTTTGCATGTCCCCTTTTAGCCTGCACCAATTGTTGTCCAGGTTCTATTTTTTGCTTCTTGGTCATGCTGGCAGTGTCTACTTATTCGGTGTCCATGGGATCTGTACTCCCTCTTTTTATCAAACTCACCGAATAGCTGACCAATGATGAATATCCCCCTGCAATCGCAACTATAGTAGAAACTCCTTTTGGGGAGAAACTGCTCTAGGTAGCTGTGAACCAGTGTCCTGCTCGACGCTGGTATCCATTGGGGCAGGATTAGGGAAATCACCCCAATTCACTTTTTCTCTGAGTCCAGGCATCTCTGTGTGCTCAAAGGGCTGGCATTTCAGAGTTGTTCTTCTCTTGGAGATAACCTAGTGAGGATCATAATTTATTTATTGGTCTTGGGGAAATTCCATGCCTCTGAGCGAGTTGGAGACCAGGGGAAATGCAACCCTATTTCTGACTGTCTACGGTCCTAATTTCCAAGGAAAAACCAAATTCGAACTCTTCTTGAAGTTCAAGAAGTGTTCCTCTTCGACCATAAGTTTTTTCCGGATTAATTCCAAGAAGAAAATCCTGGGGGTTAAGAAAGCTGACAAGATCTTTGGCGGATGTACGAAGCCATACATTCTTATGGTTGTCCCAAAATTTGAGAGGAACCAGTCCCCTATCTTCTTGATTTTTGACAATTGCAGAGTCTGCCTCATTTCAGGAAACACCCTAGGCAGCCTCTCCTGAAAGAATACTTCATATATTTCGGCCATCAATTGGTTCATGAATTTACAGTAATCAGTGGCCATTTTAGCAGTGATTGCCAATTCTGGTACCTGCAAGTATTCCTCACTATAGGCTATGAACATCCTCAGCAAAAAAGACTGGAATCTAAATGTTCTGGAATCACGGAAGTTCGCTAACTGAGAACGAATGTTCTCAGCTAAGAACTCATCAAATTTAAGGCGAAAAGACTGACCTGACTGTCTAGGCAATTCAGGTTCGGTGAGGCAAGTATCTAAGACGAATAAAAGACTCAACAACGACTCTGGAACGTATGCATTGGTATCTAGACCTAGGAACTGACTGGCCAGGGATATACACCATTGAGTTTCTTCATTGAACTTGCTGAGGTCAATAGGGTAAGATAGGTCAATGGGTTCACCATCAAGCTTAAAATAGGTCTTCAGGAATGCGTCTTTACTTTCATCAGTAGATTCTCTAAAACAGGGTATAATGTATTCTTCTCGATAGTCATGGGATATATGGACGAATGTGTCGGGGATATCCAGGGTTTTGCGAATGACAGAGGCTTGAACCGGGCAGAGGAGTTTAGACTTAGACTTATCCATAATAACTCCTTTGGCAACAGAGAAATTCTCTGCGCACCACTCGACAAATTCAGGGCACTAGGGGGTTTGGTTGATAGATAAAAAATGAAAGAAAGACTTAAAAACATCACAGGTATCTATACCCCGGTTCTTACGTTCTTCCAATTTTCCCTTGGTAGTTTCGATAGCTTCTCCCATCATAATGGCATCAAAAACCTTAGAGTTTATATCTAATAGGTGTTCTTCCGTTCTTCGACCTGATACCTCTAGTTCTATATCATCTCTGACCCCCACTACCTCCATTGAGACAATCTTCAAATAATACTGAGGGAGTATCAAGGGCCTACCTTGTTCTATAGCGTAGTCCCCTGGCTGGTCCGGGATGGCGCTTTGGATGTGACTTGGATATTTTGACAGCTTCGAGGTTTTAGAAAGAACAAATATATGTAGCTTTGTGTGGGCCTATTTATAAATTTTTACATAATATAAATTTCGCGCATCTCCCGGGTGGCTCGTACCATAGATTTACCCTTCGCGATCTTAGACCATAGATTTGTGGGGTTCCCATTGCCACATGTGTTCTTACTTTGTGTGTACACAGCTTAGCTGTTGATCAGAATCAACTCCTTTCCCGACCATCGATCTGAGCGGACCCCACCTCTCTTCGTGTAGTGAGGTTTTGTTTCCTCCTGTGCTACTCCAGATCGTGAAATGAATCATAGCCGCCGATCTGCCTTTGCTCACACTAGCACCGTTGATTAAAACGGCCCGTACCACTTTTCGCAATCTACATTTGCAATCTTCTTCCTTGTAAGTTTGGGATGCGAAATGGCTCTCAGCCATAGATGTTCTTGGGCTCCAATATTGACCGTCAGATGCGTCCGAGCTTTAAACCATTTTGCAAGGCCGAAGAGCGGCTTTCGCTCAGGCAGGTTCGCTGTGCGAAATGATTTGATGCTGTTGATCTGCCTTCTGATCATCTTCAGCCGTCGATCAAGACTCCCCTTTAATGCGTCCAACATGTCCTCTTAGCTTTGTTTCCCTGATCCACAGACTATCTCGCTGCTGAGCGTTACCCTACGCATGCCATCAGCTCCTTCCGCTGCCTTCCCAACATTACTTGACAGGTTGGAGAACGTGAGTAACACTCATACCCAAAATTTAATTGAGTGTTAACATGTTGTTTGTAAGTAACCTTACTTGCAAGCTTTATAACAAAATGAGGAGGGAGGCTGTTGTAGTGTAGATACAGAAGCATGTGCACAGATAGAAAGCTCAAAAAGTGGGCCATTGAGTATGAAGAGCATGTTGCTGAGGGTTTCAAGCTACTAAGTATGGTTTTGAAGTTGCCGCATGATCTAAGTATGGCTTAGAAACCAGTACAAATGGGATGGTTTAGCCATTGTAATATTTTGAAAATTCATCGATGTACTAGATGATTTTCATGTAAAGTTATATGGAGATAGTTTTATAGAAAGCTCATATTTATTGTAATACTTAACATTTCATATAATATAATTTGTTCCGTTTAAAACTAATATGGTTGTACTTTATATTATTTATAAGTGTTGTTATTAACTAATTAATGTGACATTGCATAATTCACATGTGTATTAGATGATAAATAATGTATGATTCTTTTTTTAATTTAAACATATTCATTAGAGGAAATTTCAACTCAAAATGGCCTTTTAACACTAGTTAAAATTCCATGTCATCATGTGTTAGCCAATGAAATTGCTTTAAATTTGAAATACCGTATAGGTCTTAAATAATTTTTTAATATAAATTTGGGGATAGGTATCATAAAAAAAACTAATTTTTTGTTCGTATTTTCGACATACCTCCTTGTATTTTACTCAAATTTTGATCGGGAGAGCTCGTTGGATGCGAAATTAAATTCCTCATCCAACGAGTACCCGCATACTTTTGACGGACCCCGCTACCCCAAAAACAAGAAATACCTGAAAAACGTGATGATGATGTCATCATCACTTTTTTTTTAGGTATTTCTTATTTTTGGGGTAGTGGGGTCTGTCAAAAGTATGTTGAGTGAGTACTCGTTAGATGAGGAATCTAATTTCGCATCCAACGAGCTTTCTCGATCGAAATTTGAGTAAAATCACAGGGAGATATGTCGAAAATACGAACCAAAAAAGTAGTTTTTTCTTTTCTTCCTCCAAAATTAATAAATATTATTTTATTGTTTTAACTATTATTTTATTTGTTTTTAGGAGGCCCATTTTGAGTTGAAATTTCCTCTAATGATCATATTAAACATTTATATTGATTAATAATGGACACCATTAAAACTACTAAAATATAATAACTACACATAAAACGACTAAAAATGACTAAATTAGTGACCAATAAATGAGATTAATGACCAATATTCGCATATAAAATGACAAAAATATGAGAGATACGTGACCAAACAATGAGATATATATGACCAAAAAACGACCAAAATTCGCATATCAATGACCAAAAAACAATTTTGGTGGCTAATTTACGGTCTTTTATTACGCGACCAAATTTGGTCATATTCTAGTTTGTCATGTTGTCATTAATTTGGTAAAAAATGTGGTCATATATTTGGTCATTGATTCAAATATATGACCAAATTAATGACCAACTGACAAGCTATAAATGACCAATTTTGGTCACATAATAAAAGACCGTAAATTAGCCACCAACGATCACCAAACCAAAAGTGGTCATTGATATGTAGATTTTGGTCATTTTTGTGGTCACTAATTCCTCATTTTCCACTAGTGATACAACATTCAGTACCATAATAACATAGTGTTCTCCAGGTATGTTTCTCTATGGCCCATAATTTTCCACCACGTTGGTCATCCATTATAACTTTCTGTCCAATCTCTCCCCTCTTCTATCAAGATAGGGATCCCAATACCCCCAACATAGTAATATCGACGGGGGAGGAAATTGTCCTAGAATAAGATGAGAAAACACATTGGAAAATGATCTACTAACTGCTAATAACAAGTAATAACAAATAAAATAATGTGCAAATTCAAATTCAAATTAAATTAAAACTTGGGTAATTAACACACCTGAACTAGAAACCTATGAACTTGTAGAAACCCCATGTAATGGTGGTGGTAGTGATGGGATCAAGAACTTAGTCAAACTTTGTTGGGACTTATCACTGGTAGGCTTCTTTGGTTTGCCAATTGTCCCACTCCTTAACACAATTGTATCATGTGAAGCCTCATCTGTAGTAGTAGTAGTGTGCTTCTTTGATTTCATGTGTTCATTTAGAGAACTAACAATATTTCCACATTCCGGCACCAAAGACAACCATATATTGCATTGTGTACATTCCACTCTTACTTTTTTCTTGTGCTCATAGTTTGCAAGTGTTGCTTCCACCACCTTGAACAAATTAGGCTCTTGTGTTTGGTTGAAATTTTGTAGAAGTTTGATTGCTTGATCAATATCAAGTTGATCACTAGCCATTGTTGTATTCTTTTCTTTGTTACATGAAGGAATTTCATTAATTCCCAACATTGAAATATGACGTTGATGGGACCCTATTTTCATATGATTGTTTTTAAAGTTACAAACTATTCACACTACCAAGGATACTTCACCCATTCCATAATCAATGCTACAAATTTCACAAAGGATCTTTATATTAGGTTTTCCATTTTATGAATATACCTTGAGTGTTAGCTTCTCCTTGACAAACTCTTACATTAAACTATTCACTTTATGTTCCCAATATGCCAATACATTAGAATCAACCACTACAACTTGTTTCACTGACTCGGACAGATGATCAACTCTTGGTTTTTTATGCATAGGCTCCTCCAAATTCCCTTCAATGTTTTCAGATATTGGCATTCCTTCCATTATCTGTGATTGCAATGTTTCGACAACCAATGTGTCTACTTTCCTCTTAATTCCTACATTTGTTGTTGTAGGTTTCCTTTTCTGCTCTCGATTTGTATTTAAAGTAATTCCAATTGGGACAATAAAAACAAAAGGACAATCAATGATATCATCGTCCACAATTTCACCACAAATATCAGCATATGTACAACCTTTTCGACACTAGATTGTGCCAAGGGCACAATTCTCTTCACCAATAAAAATTGCGAAGTCCACAACATCACTTGGATCCATCTGCATTTCCATCCATGTGTACCTTTTAGTTGGTTAATAACATGTTAAGAAATTAATAAAATTATAACAAAATTTTCAAAAAATTGGATATAATATGGCTACGAAATGAGGTGAGTGCATCCATAAATCTTAGGATGATGAAGAAATCAAGGTATGCACTTTCAATTCAAAAGAGCTAGGATGGCTACGAAAGAGCTAGAAAGCAAGGTATGCACTTTCAATTCAAATCTCTTAGGATGATGAATAAATCTTACTATTTGGATGAAACACCTTGAAACAAAATGTATTATTAGTGGCTTATTCAAATAGCCCTCCCCAAACTAAAGAGTCAGCTTCAACATACCTGCAGAAGATCAAAAGGTGATCAAAACAAGAGATGAAAGACATAGAAACTCTGTCCAAACCAAATATTTTACTCCATCTAAAAAACAAATCTCCAACTCACTACACAACACATCATCCACAAATCAAAGATACATATGTTTTGTTTTCATTTGCTTCAAAAAAAAAATTCATAGAAGTAGATAAAAAAATACTATGGATAGTTTTTCTCCATGTGGGGTTTCCTTGTACATTACTTGTATGGACTTATGTCATTATTTTTGTGCCTTAAAAATAATAGAAGAATAAACCAAGAAAACAGAAGCAAAGTGAAAAAGGAACTGCATGTTTACATATTTTGAAGTCTCAAGAATCATTCATTAAAGTGGAGAAGCTGATAATGCTAGTCTTCACTTCCAAGTTTCCAACAAACTGATTTCAATGAAAAGAAATGTTTGTGATTCAAAGAAGCCTGAGATCTGACTAAGTACACTAAGCAGTGATTATGGGGCCACATTTATTCACCTAATGTACAAATTCATATCTACTTATGTTCTAGGATTAATGGACAAATCTAAAGGAGAGCCTTGAAAAAACCCTTATGGACTGATTAAAGGACAACCTTGAGGCATGCATTTCAAGAACAGAATTAGAGTTGTTGTGTGATCATTTTAGAGAATATATATTCATCCTTTTGATATTGCATATTTAAAAGGATTGATGCATGCATTCATGCAGTACTTCCTAATATTAGCACTAAGGTCAAGAGAAATGTTAACACACTTTTCAAGGCAGTTGGGGACCTTATTAAGGGCATACTTCAAGCTTGTTTTATAACTGAGTTGGCATTAATTAAGAATTGTTGAAAACTGATTTGTGGAAGAGAATTAACAAACTACTTGAAGCATTGATTTGGGGTAGTGTTTTCAAATTTGAAGGAGTATTTTGGAAATGTAAAAGGTGTTCTTTCTCTTGCAAAGTTTTTGGTTAAGGGTTTTTTTTAAAGGCATGATGATGCAATGGTGAAGTTGCATGAGTAGATTTAACACCCATATATATAGTATGCTTGTCTTGTTTACTTATTGTTGAGGAAGTTATTCATCAATTCAAGCTGAAGTTGGAAAGCTCAATGGGGATCTACTTCAATCGTCTGGAATAAGGTACGAGTTTTGATCCTTTAGTGTTAGATATTCGATTTCTCTTGCATATTGGAAAGGATTGATTTCTGGAGTCAAGCTGTCTGTTGTGGTACCCCAAGCCATAGGAATTTCTCTCCATAACAATTGTCCTATAATAAGATGAGAAAACACATTGGAAAATGATCTACTAACTGCTACTAACAAGGAATAACAAATAAAGTAATGTGCAAATTCAAATTCAAATTAAATTAAAACTTGGGTAATTAACACACCTCAACTAGAAGCCTATGAACTTGTAGAAACCCCATGTAATGGTGGTGGTAGTGATGGGATCAAAAACTTAGTCAAACTTTGTTGGGACTTATCACTGGTAGGCTTCTTTGGTTTGCCAATTGTTCCACTCCTCAACACAATTGTATCATGCAAAGCCTCATCTGTAGTAGTACTGTGCTTCTTTGATTTCATGTGTTCATTTAGAGAACTGACAATTATTCCACTTTTCGGCACCAAAGAGAACCATATATTGCATTGTGTACATTCCAATCTTACTTTTTTCTTGTGCTCATAGTTTGCAAGTGTTGCTTCCACCACCTTGAACAAATTAGGCTCTTGTGTTTGGTTGAAATTTTGTAGAAGTTTGATTGCTTGATCAATCTCAAATTGATCACTAACCATTGTTGTATGCTTTTCTTTGTTACCTGAAGGAATTTCATTAATTCCCAACATTGAAATGTGACATTGATGGGACCCTGTTTTCATATGATTTTTTTTAAAGTTATGAACTATTCGCGCTGCCAAGGATACTTCACCCGTTCCATAATCAATGCTACAAATTTCACAATGGATCTTTATATTAGGTTTTCCATTTTCTGAATATACCTTGAGTGTTATCTTATCCTTTATAAACTCTTACATTAAACTATCCACTTTATATTCCTAGTATGCCAATACATTAGAATCAACCGCTACAACTTGTTTTACTGACTCGGACAGATGATCAACTCTTGGTTTTTTATGCATAGGCTCCTCCAAATTCCCTTCAATGTTTTCAGAGATTGGAATTCCTTCCATTATCTGTGATTGCAATGTTTCGACAACCAACATGTCTACTTTCCTCTTAATGCCTACATTTGTTGTTGTAGATTTCCTTTTCTGCTCTTGATTTGTATTTAAAGTAATTCCAATTGGGACAATAAAAACAAAAGGATAATCAATGATATCATCATCCACAATTTCACCACGAATATCATCATATGTACAACCTTTATGTCCTTATTTTTGTGCCTTAAAAATAATAGAAGAATAAACCAAGAAAACAGAAGCAAAGTGAAAAAGGAACTGCATGTTTACATATTTTGAAGTCTCAAGAATCATTCATTAAAGTGGAGAAGCCGGTAATGCTAGTCTTCACTTCCAAGTTTCCAACAAACTGATTTCAATGAAAAGAAATGTTTGTGATTCAAAGAAGCCTGAGATCTGACTAAGTACACTAAGCAGTGATTATGGGGAGACATTTCTTCACCTAATGTACAAATGCATATCTACTTGTGTTCTAGGATTAATGGACAAATCTGAAGGAGAGCCTTGAAAAAACCCTTATGGACTGATTAAAGGACAACCTTGAGGCATGCATTTCAAGGACAGAATTAGATTTGTTGTGTGATCATTTTAGAGAATATATATTCAACCTTTTGATATTGCATATTTAAAAGGATTGATGCATAGATTCATGCAATACTTCCTAATCTTGGCACTAAGGTCAAGAGAAATGTTAGCACACTTTTCAAGGTAGTTGGGGGCCTTATTAAGGGCATACTTCAAGCTTGTTTTATAACTGAGTTGGCACTAATTAAGAACTGTTGAAAACTGATTTGTGGAAGAGAATTAACGAACTACTTGAAGCATTGATTTGGGGTAGAGTTTTCAAATTTGAAGGAGTATTTTGGAAATGTAAAAGGTGTTCTTTCTCTTGCAAAGTTTTTGGTTAAGGGGTGTTTTTAAAGGCATGATGATGCAATGGTGAAGTTGCATGAGGCTTGAAAAAAGTATAGGAAAAGTACATTAGGATTGACTCGAGATGTATAACAATTCTTTAGAGAAGTTATTAGAGACATGAAAAAAGTTCCATATATAAGAAACAACTCATGACATATCCTAGTCAATATTTCAGATCATTGCGACAAGCGTGTACCTTCCAAACATAAAGAATGATGTACTAACTCACTATGAAGAAAAAAGGTTCTTTCATATCTTCATATAGATAACATCGTGATAACATTTTGATATTATATATCGGTATACACTATAATTTTTATCTATATGATTTTGCAATTAGAATAGAAAATAGTTGAAATCCCTAAACTAACAACCACATGAGTATATTGTAAAGCAAGATAATAAAAAAATTGAATGTAATCCTAGATGGATAGTTATGTTCTTTTTTCTTTGCATCTGAAGAATGGAAACAACTAATGATAAACAAGATTACCTTTATGTAGTGAAAGTGATGAAATAACATCAGTGTGTAGTGATATACAATATGGATGATGCTGACTTACAAGTATAGAATTATTAGATAAAATGAAAGGCATGTTTCGAAACTGTAAAATGCATATGATAAGAATATTGTGATATTGGAATTCAATGAATGTAGGACACATAATCTAAACCCTTAAACACACCGGACGAATGATCCAGACTCCTTTGTTATTCCTTATTCCGAGGGGTTATCAACAAGATTTTTTACAGTTTCTTTCACTCAATCAGTTGCCTCTGTCTATACAGGTGATGCTCTTCCCACCCTTTCCTCTACATTTTCTCTTGGTGGTTCTTTTGGGTAAAAATAAGACCACCTGCACTCGCCTCTGCGGATAGGAGAACCTACGACTTTGATGCTGCGGGATGGGATGATGGCTATTATGCGACCTTTGTGTTTGTTATTGATAATTTTTCCACCTCTCACCCTTCATTCTTTGCTTCATCCAGGAGAAATGTGAGCTTTATAAATACATTATATAGACCTGTAAATGGAGGATCTTAACTATATATCGAGGAGTCAAATGCCGGAAAAGACAAAGTTCCATCCAAGTTCCCACTTATTACATGGAATAAGAAGATCGCTCAATCACATACCAGTAGATGCAGTAACTATAGCTTTTTTCGATGGTCGTTCACTTCGTTGGTTTACCGTGTATGGGAAACAGAGGCTTTCTCTAAGGAAGTAGTGTAGATGCTCTCCTTCCTTCTAATACAAGTTGTTCCTTCCTTTCTTCCTATGGCACTTCCATGAATCTAGTAGGGTGAAGAAAGGTAATACAAATGAATGCTCTCAGTATCCACCAAGCGAGATTCCCTGCCTTAACTCCCTGTTATTTCCTTCATTGGATATGTTGCTGGTGCTGGATCGACAAAATTAGAGAAAGGGTAAGGGTTGGTTCAATCTTTCCAACGCGGAGGATTCTAGATTCAAATATGACCCTCGGTATCTAGATGTCGCTCACGACTCAAAGCCCCAATGCTCCCCATCCCCACCCCATCCCCTTTGCAACCACCGTCGAGGTCTGTCAATGCTCCCCCACTCTTATTTTTTGGGTTGCTTCTCTGCTCCATCTAATATTTTTGGGCCGCTTCTCCATGTCATTTTATAATAAAACCCCCTGGATATTACATATTTTTTAAGCACATATAATAACCCCCTCGACCCTTAATATGGACCCAATTTAATGTTTGATTTTTTACAATTAATAAACCCCCAATATAAACGGACATGATATGGGTATTGTCCAACAGCGAAGCCCCGTGGTAAAATGCCAAAAAATTCCAAAAATTAAAAAATGCAAACAAATCACCTAGAAAATAATCGTACTCTAATTCATTAAAAGTTAGGAAAAAAACAACCTTACTTATGGATGACATATTCAAAATACATGAATTGCATCCAATACTCTAATTTCCAAAATCATTATTCATCCACCCATATATAATAAATGAATCTCACTTTCAATCACAGTTCTTGTACATTTAGATGGAAAAATAAATAAATAGAGATTAATTGATAATGGTATTAATCCTTATTTCTAATTAACACGATAAAATGCTTTTTAAAATCCATTAGATTTTATCTTCTTTTTTATTTACATCAATTTTAATTATGAACTAACTATTAAAATGCAATTAGTCACCTTATCATGTTATCTTCCTATCTTGTACAACACTAAACTTAACTAGTTGTCATTTTTTTTTCTAACTTCAACCTGCATTATTTTCTAAATTCTCTAACCTTTTGAAATCACCACCAATAAAAACAAAATAAACACATAAACCAACACACAACAACTAAGCCTTGGAAATCCAAATTCTCATATAAGTCCCCTTATAAGTCCATATTCTCACATAATCCTTATTTTCAGTTTTCTCCTCAATAAAAATAATGACTCTATTTGACCTCTAGTTTCCACAACAGCAAATGACAACAAAATGATCTGGGCATAATGATTAAGAACATGTGTTATCTTCTTGCAACTCACAGTTTCAACACTTAATGATTAAAAACACGTGTTATCTTCTTGGAGGTCACAGTTCATTGGCTTATTATTGATATATCTAATTTACTGGCGGTTAGATATACTCTTGAAAAGTTACTATTCCCATGGTTAAAAAAGAAATAGAATCCTGGAAACCTCCTTGTCCCACCCATTTCCCTCTCTACCAGCTGGCATTGTCATCACTTTGTCATCTTCTAAGAAATACCCATTCACGTTTCTATAAAATCCACCCACCTGACGTTTGAATATCTATCATAAAATGTGGATTTTCTAACAAATTACTGTTGTTTCAAAACTCGAATCCTGAATTGAAGATGGATCAATCCCACACGCGACCCACATTCGCGGTTCTGATTTTCTCCTGTTGCTTCTGTTGTGGGTCATACAACGGCTACTCAATCCTTCGGCCTTCGTGGTTTTAGAAGGTCAGGCGATCGAACCCCAGGGTGGATTCCCTGGATGGGGATTCTCAGAATTGGTGGCGTAAGGCCTGGAACAACGTTAGATGGGCCAGAGAATGGTCGGAATCCATCATTGACGATGCTCGAAGCTGCTGCAGTGGACTGACATGGAGACACTTTGTCCGAAGGTTCAAGACCAACAACAAAACCATTTACAGTTCCAAGCCCTCAAGATTTCAGTACGATCCTCTGAGTTACCAGCTCAATTTCGACAACAGATTTCGGCAGGACAAGGATTATCAACTACATGATTTGTCTTCATCTTTCGTCAAGCCAGAAGAGTCTGCGGCCACCCTATGTATGAAACCCTAAAGACCCCCAAAAAATCCATAACCTACATGTTGTATATATTGCATGTAACATGAATTCATGATCTTCTGCTATTCTCAGATTTTGGTTTCTATTTTGTGGAACCATATGCGTCGTTTATCTTGTTCCCAATACAATGGTCAATCAATACCTTAATGAATTCCAAATAGAATGGTGAAGCAATGGTTTGTTACATCTAAATCAATGTAAATAAATCAACCCTACAGATAAAGATAAAGTGGAGAATAAAAAGATATAATAAAATTGACCTCTAAACTTTTTCTAACATAAATTGTTCTCAAAATCATTTGGGCTAATCCACCAGGCTATATAGTAAGTTAATATATATATAAACTTAGATTTATTTTAAACTCCGATTTATTAAATATCTAAAGACATTTAATTTTTTGAGGTGTCATTTTTTTTAATCTTAATTATTAACACATTAAAAAAAAATGTAAATTGAATCAGTCTCAATACTTAATAAATGTTATTTTTATTTTTGATAAGTTATGAGTAGATATAGTAAAGTTAGGTCACTAAAATAGTTTTTCAAATATCACTCTTGAATTTTTATTTGAGGTTTTTCTAATAGATAATTCAAAGCAATAACAACCATACATTCATTAAGAATTTCAAATGTCACTAAATAGGGAGTATAACACTATAATCAACTACCTAAATTTGTTAATTACTATTAATAGTTTATAGTTGTTAGAAAAAACTGCATTTTAAAATGTATTAATTTCTTTAATCAAGTAAATATCAAAGTATTTATAAGACAATAAGGGAAGAGGAATATCAAACCTTTTTTTCCATGGAAAAAAATCGTAAATACTTATATTCACATTTTATAGAAGGCTCTAAAGTCCATTTACACAAAAACCCAACCTTATAGTTGGTAATTCATTCAAAATAATGCTCCATATCGAGCATAAACAAACTAAAAATAGTTACATGTTTCATAAAGTTTACATAACTGTAAATCAACCAGTTGATCATCATAAGCATAGAGTTTATCAAAACAATTATGTCTCAAAAGAAAACAGCAAAACCCAAAAGAAAAACTTCAACCTCATACAAATATGCAAACTACAAATTGGACTCATCAGTCCCATATATCAAAAAACTGAAATTTTCATCATCAATCAGCATCTAAAAATATATTCATGCAGCCTCAGTAGTCCCATATTGATCAAAAAATTTGAAAAGTTTCCACAACTTCATCTCCACGATGCTCTTTAATGGACCAAAAACCCTTCAGAATCATCCCTCTAGCTTTTGCCAAGACATCTGCATAAGTATTTCTTTCCCGGTATATATGTTTGAGCACCACATAATCAAAACAGTCCATAAGTCTGTTCACTTCGTGAACCATCATGGATAAATCTAAATTCAGTAATCTGAACTTACCAAATGCCTAGTTAATAACTAACTGAGAATCACCGAAAATCTGATTTTTAGCCAAAGAGTTCCTCCTAGCTAGAAAGAGAAGCAGTTTTAAAGCACAAACTTCTGCATAATTATTAGTACCCAAACCTAATCCTTCCTTAAAAGAGAAATAATGTTCATCCAAGATATATAAAATTCCCCTAGCTCCACATATTTTAGGGTCCCCAGCTGCAGAACCATCAAAAAAACCCCATGCAAAGGATTTGTCAATAACTTCCACAAAAATAGATATTATATTTACCACCGCATTCTTTTGCGGAAGAGCCATCATCATACCCAGACTGAAGATTGAAACCTGTGCTAGTGACAAAGTTAGATCTTCAAAGAAAGACAAATTCCTGGCCTTCCAAATAAACCATAAGACAATAATAGGTAAAGATTTTATATAAGCAACCTCTGAATTTAAACACCATGATTTCAAACATTCTGACACAGATTCTCCACTCCAAAGATTATTGCATTTTAATTTGTCCTCAATGATTAACCAAACACTCTGAGTAAAGAAACAATCCACCCCAATATGAAAATTGGAGTCAACATCCATTTTACACAAAAAACATCTGTCAGGTCCTTCTCTGTCTTTCTTAACAAGAACATCCCATGTCAAAGCTTTATCAGATAAGATAAACCAACATAAAAGTTTTCTATTGAGTGGACATTTAAGTTTCCATAAAACTCTCCACCACCAGGTATATTCCACCTCCCTGTTCATCATAAGCTATGCATAACCATCTTTTAGTGAATAATAACAAGATTTGGATAGGTTCCATACCATAGCATCATCATCATTAGAAATCCTTACATGGATAGCTTTAAGAATGGATATATATCCATTCCACAATGTTATCTCTTGAGGATCAATAAAACCAATAGACTCTGCAGTTAACCATTGCTGATTCCTCAGAAAAGTCAAACCAGATATTCCAATATCTGATAAGAAGTAAATCCCAGCCAAATGCAATTTTTCAATCTCATATAAAGTAGAGAGAGATTGCTCAGAGCCATCATTAACCATAACAATGTCATCCACAAACAGAACATGTGTTAAGACAATATCATTACCAAATGATATTCCATGATAATTTCCATAGTCTTTGGCAAAAAGAAGAGCCCTACCGAGACCTTCAACAACAATAAGAAACAATAAAGGTGCCAAGGCGAAACCTTAGCTAAGTCCCCTGCCAAATTTGAAAAAAGTTGTTGCAACTCCATTTATAAGTAGGGCAAAAGATACAGAAGAAAGACTGCTCATAACCCAAGAGATGAAATTCCCAAGAAAAACCCATTTTCGAGAGAATGACCCACAAATAGGTCTAACTGACTCGATCATATGCTTTTGATAAATCTATTTTTATCATCACAAACTTTAATCCTTTACTATAAATAGTATGCATGCCTTCCTGAATGACCCCAACAGCATCATGAATCTATCTACCCAGTAAAAAGCCAAACTGTTCACCAGATATACACTTACCCAGAACCTTTCTGATCCGAATAGCGATGATATTACCCATAATCTTGTAAACATAATTGCACAAGGAAATAGGCCTGAAATCCTCAAAATAAATGGGATGGTCATTCTTAGGAATCAGAGCTATAAAAATAGAATTGAATACCGCGGGAATTTTACCACTTATCCGAGAAAGTTCAATAACTCTCAGGAGATCCTCACCTAGAACATCAAATAGACATCTATAAACCTCTACAGGAATCCTGTCTGGCCCCAGGCTCTTATCATTTTTACTACTGGATAGGATAAACTGAATTTCTTGCAAAGTAATAGGTTTCATAAGATCACAATTATCATCCACAGATATAGATGTAGGGAAATAACCAGCACTCTGCATAATTTCAAGAAGATGAAGATCTGCTTCTTCCTGAAACAAAGACTCAAAATGATGCACCCCTGCCCCAGCAATAGCCTCAAAACCTTCAACTAAATTACCATTGTCATCTTTAATTTTCCAAATTGAATTAATATTTTTCCTATGAGCAGCATATTTATGGAAAAGGTGTGTTATTGTCTCCACATAACAACCATAACGCCCTAATTTTTTGTCGAGCCTCCTTTTCCCAATCACATAAAATAGTTGTCTTACGAGTTTCAAGCTCAACCAAAGAAAATTTTTCCTCTTCCGTATTAAAACCAAAAACCATCCTATTAAGATTATCCTTCATAGCAGATTCAATATCAACTAAATCCTTAATGACCTAAGCTTTTTTCTTCACTGACCAAGAAATAAACACCTCTTTTAATCGTTTAAGGTTCACATCAAACTGAGATGTAGGGGAAACCTCTGATGAGGCCTCATAAACTACCCAGGATGCTTTTACTAAAGAAACCAACTCATCGTTTTCTAACCAATGGCCATTAAACTTGAAGGGGCAATGAGCCTTAAGAGTACTAGTCAAGATTTGTAAATAAACAAGTTGATGGTCAGAATCTCCTCCACACCCAATCCACTGTTTAAAGAGAAAATAATTGTCTAGAAAATCGGCCGAAATGAGTAACCGATCCAATCTTTTACAAATACTCCTAGGCCCAATACGTCGATTAGACCAAGTTGGAAGTGAAACCACAGGAACAATATCCACAAGTCCAAGTCCTTCCAAATGATTAATAAAGAAATCAGTCAAAACATCCACATGAGCTTTAACTCCCCAGATTTTAGAATAACCAAAGGAGAAATTCAGATCCCCACCAAAAACCAGTTTTGGACATCTAAAACAATCCATTTCCAACAGGTTATTCCAGAAAAATTCCCTATCAATTTAAGGCCCTTAAAGGTTTATAAAACATAGATCCAACTGCAACTCAATAGAATACAATACAGCACACAAGCCAAAGCACAAAGCCCATGCATTGAGTAAATGAAAATTATGAGTCCTCCACCCCAATAGAAGACCCCTAGATCTTCCCTTGGCATCCACTGAGACAAACTTCCAATATTTTAACAACAATTCCAACTACCCCGCCAAAATACACCCATCACACATTGTTTCTTGCAAGAAAATAACATCTAAAAACTGCTCATCAATCAACCTTTGCACAGCTAGTTTTGTAGGTAAACTAGCCAAACCCCTACAATTTAGGGTCATCATAATCAAAAGGGAAACTCTGTGGGGGAATACATCGCTCTAAGTGCCCCAGGAACAACCTTCACTTCAAAATTTATAGTCAACAAACAACCAACCCTACCCTGAACAGAGAGATGTATCCCAGATGGGTCACGGTCTGATCCAAACCTTCCATCTTTGTTAACCTTCGAGCATGACCGAAGGAAATAACCCTTGCTAACTACAGGAAAACCCTTAAAAGGAGAAACAAAACCAAGATCCCTCAGTGCAGTAGACTGGACCAAGTTATACAAAGAACCCACAGAAAAACCCTCAACATTCTTATCCTGCACTGGACCTTAAAACTTAGATAAAGAGGCAATACACAAAGGTTTAAGAGACATTAAAGAAGCAGGTTGAGACCCTAAAACCACTTCATCAACTAAAGCCTTAGGTGAAAGGTTCAAAACCTCCAATCCATCAGATTTATCAAAACCCATCTTAACCCCCGAATTCTACCCTCCATTCTTAACTCGCCAAATATTATGGGCAGAACCAGAAAAGGGTTTTTTGTTAAATGGTAACAAGCATCCATTCATCAAATGACCAAAAACATGGCACCTATTACACCTAAACAGGACTCCCAAATAATCCAAGGGCTGACTGAATTCAGAACTACCTCTTTTAATCACTAAATCAGTAGGAAGACCATTCCTAAAATCAAGCAACACCAAAACCTGACCTAGACAGCAAACCCCAGATTTCAAGAAAGACAAATCAGTTTCTAGGTGAGTGCCCAACATGTTACCAACCAGTTTAAAAAAATCAATAGACCAGAATTCAAATGGGAGATTGGGGAGTTTAACCCAAATAGGTACTTGATCATACCTTTCGAGTCTAGGATCAAATAAAGGCGTCCACCTTTTTATTAATAGGCATGTTTTATCCCAGTGTCAGACACCAGCCAGAACCACAATCGTGTCCTTCGCAGAGAAAAATTTGAAGGTGATCCATCCTCTCAGAAGTAGGAAAACCGCAGGCAGTCGACTAATGACATCTTTCCAAGCCTCAGCAGCCTAAAGATTTAACCCTTCAAATTTATATTTACGACCTCTGAAACACCCAACCAGGGTCATGGCATTAGTCAAGACAATTTCATTTAACCCAACATCCTCCCCTACAGTCATCAGCACCGGTTTTTCAAATTTCTTGATAGTCCGACGAGCTCGTTTCTGTTTCACCCACACCTCCGACTGAACAGGCGACAGATGATCAAAAACCTTCTCACCAACAGCTTCTGAACTAGCCTCATTTGTCTTCAGGAAATCCTCATTACCAACAGGGCCTTCAATACCAAAAGACAGATTTCTGGAACCAAGAATCCGAGGATTCCCAACATCAAAACCAGAAAGCTCACAAGTACGCTCATTGTTGACTAAAACCAAAGGTTCAGAGTCATCCAACCCATTCACATAACCAGACACCACAACACAAGACTGAAATTTATCCTCCGCGCGCAGCAATGGACACCCCAAATTATCCCCCGACGCAATTGGCACTGGAAAAAAAAGCAGAGCGCACAGGACACTGGCTGCTAGGATAAACCGAATCTGCAGAAACCCTAAGCCCATCTCCGTAAATAGGAGGGAGAGTATGAATAGTAATCTTAGGATTCAATGATTACTTGGAATCAATCTATCTATCTCTATATATAAAAGAACACACTAAAATAATAATAAAAATGAGGTATTAATGTCCATCATTAACAAGTTTAAATATTCCAAATTTAGGAAATTCAGTAAATCAAATTTAGTAAATCAAATGATCTTACAAACATGAAGGACTGATGTGAAACCAAACTTACAAAGAAACTCAGAGAACTTATTTTTTTTAGAAGTTGTACAAGATAAAAAGAGGAATAGATAAAAAAAACACCAACTTAATCATTTATAGCCAAGATGTTACATCCAACTTTAAGAAATAATTGTTAAACAATGAAAGAGTAACCTAAGAGAAAAGAAAAGATATACATATTTATAAAAACAAACATTCAATCATGTCAATTAGAAAAGATAGGAGTCTGAATTTAAAGCTAGGAGTGGGAATTTAATTTAATCTTATTTATTAATGTTTTTTTCTTTTTTTTTCATTCAAAATAAATAAAATGATATCTAATGATTATGCAAATTGAATGACCATTTCATTGAGGAGAATGGCATTTATGTACTTTGAATTATTTATGAAAGAATATGCTTTTATGAATGAATTGAGACATTGTAAATTGGTTTTCCCCATGCAAGTTTTATTCACTTGATAATCATTCATGAGACCCAATTTTCATTTCTTACACGTCATGTTGTGGTTCATGTGTTCCCCATGGTAGAAGGCTTTCAAAGCATAGTTTCTAGTCCAATCCAACTAGCTAGTCAATTGAATGAATTCTTTGATAAATTTTATTTTTCCAAATAATATTGTAGATACACAATGTAAAATTTCTTTCTTAAGTTTGTCAAAATATATTTGAAATGAACCCTTCACTAAAATATAGTTATGGATGTTTGATGAGCAGATGGGTAAGGTGACAACAAAGAAAGCATATGAATTTATTGTCTCAAATCACAAAACTGTTCTGGAAAATGACATCATGATGAAGATTTGGTACTTTAATATTCCCCTTAAGATTAAGTGTTTTGTGTGGCTCACTTGCAATAAGAAAATTAATACTTGGGACATTTTAAGCAAGAAAGGATGGACCGGACCTAATAGATGTAGTCTCTGTAAAGAGGAGGCTGAATCAGTTAAACATCTATTTGTTAGCTGTCATTTTCTGAAGGAGGTGATCGGTGGACTCAACTGTATTTTTAATGTGAACATACTATGGAATGCCCCTACTTTTCTGGAAAATCTTTCTAATTGGGTATCAAATAAGGGTATATTACTATATCTGCCCCTTTTTATTACTTGGAATATTTGGAAGGCAAGAAACCGATTATGTTTTGATGAACAGGAACCTATATTGACTAGCCTGTTACATAATATTTTTGATGAGGTAAAGACCTTTATGCCTCTTCAGAAGCGCAGGCATAGAATTAGGAACATTGGGAAGTCTCCTACTACTGTGTATCCTATGATCTTTTTTGATGGTGCTGCTACAAATAACATGGGTGGAGCGGGATTTTGTCTTTGGCTGAATGAACATCACCTTCTTGCTTTCAAACTCGGATGTGGCAGCTGCACAAATACTAGAGCAGAACTCTTAGCACTCTGGGCATCACTACAGGTCGCCAAGGATATTAGGTTACCTTACCTACATATCTTTGGCGACTCCTCTGTGATTATAAACTGGGCAAAAAAAGAATCTACCCTGGACATGGTGAATCTTGAGGCTTGGTGCTTCAACACCAGAATTCTCATGTCCTCTTTTACTTGGGTGGATTTCAGTCATGTCTATAGGGAACATAACAAGAGGGCAGACATCTTATCCAAGGAAGGATTGAACTTGGCTCCGGGCCATCTCTTACTTATTGAATCATTTGGAAATGAGATTATTGAGGTTGACTCTTCAAAGCTTTTTTAGAATATGCTCATTCTATTACAGTTTATCTCTCATGATTCATTGAGCTACTATCAGGTTTTGTTGATCAAGCTACTACAGGATACAAGAGTCACTCTCCTTGCTTGGATCAGATTTCTGGGCTCCTCTTATTTTCTCTAGGGACATAGATGACTGATTCAGACAGCTCTCTTATGAGAGGGATCTTTTGTAGTGATTCCCAGGTGCTTTGGGTACCTTTGTTTTTCTGCGGGTATCTATTTTGTATCTTTTTGTGACGTATGTATGTTTGGATAGGAGAAAATATCTGATATTTTTGTGCTGTCCCTAGTGGCATAACTGTAATGACTAAAGATGTAAAAGGTTCCTTTGATTCAATGAATACCAAAGAATGGTTTTTTCGACTGAAAAAAAAAAAAAAAAAAAAAAAAAAGAAAAAAGAAAAAAGTTAAAGACGACTTACTTTGAAAAATGTATAGTATCTTTTGGTAACCTTAAAAGTATTTAAGCCAAAAGATTGTTACATTCCTAGTAAAACTTAAAACTACATCCATAGAATACCCAAAAAAAAATACACCGAATTCCATGACAACTTTCTTGGTATTCTCCATACAAATTAACAAAATAAATATTCTCGAGACAAATTAACAAACTAATATAACATCATTAATATGATTTCCTTGCTCTAAACAAGAAATAGGAAATGGTATGAACACAAATCGTTATTACGTTATTATCTTAATGTATTTTAAAAGATACTTTAGATATATATTTAAATATTATGTTTTTTATTAAAAAAAAATTTTATTAAATTCCTATATATATATATATATATATATATATATATATTTCAGAGTAAATATCCACGGGAAACCCAGCAATACTTCCCCACATTAGCGGATGGTAGAGGTGGTAAACCGCCGACCTTCTTCACAGAAAGCCTAACCCCTAAGGACTCAAGGCTCGAACCCGTGACCTCCCCCGTACCGAGAGAGTGTGCGCACGTCTTACCAATTGAGCTAACCCTTGGGGCTTATTAAATTCCTATATTATATTTAAAAAAATACATAATGTATAATATTGCAAGTGAACCACATATATAACATATTATATTATATCTTTATGATTATAACATTTCCTAAATACTTTTATGTCAATGAATAGACCTTCCTTTTTATGGAATATTTCTTTGCGAATGCACGATACCAACAATGTGCAATGTGGTTATTGTTGGTGATACAAATATCTAAGATCGTGATTCGTGATCTGACATCAATTTTATCCCATAAAAATAAATAAATAAAAAAATACAATCCATGTGTTAACCATTATTCTCTTTCGCTTTTGAGTGTTTCGTGATCTGACATCAATCTTATCCCATAAAAATAAATAAAAAAATACAATCCATGTGTTAACCATTATTCTCTTTTCGCTTTTGAGTGTAAAGAAGGATCACTACAATGGCGGTATCGTGCATTCCTTTGGCAAATAAATATGTCATAAAAATCAAGGTCCACTGATGGACTAAGTTTAAGAAATATTATCGATCATAAAAAAAAATATTATTATTTGTAGATATATAAAATCCCATCTGTGTGCGCTTCATTGTCCTTTCTAAAATACAATAAATATCAAAATAATATTTCAAAACGTTTTCGTTTTATGATAAATAAATATTAAAACAATACAAATTTATAATGTTAAAATAATTTTATTATATTAAAATAATAAAAAATATTATTTAAAAGAAAATAATATAATAAGTTATATTGATAATTTTATTATATTAAAATAATAAAAAATATTATTTAAAAGAAAATAATATAATAAGTTATATTGATATAATGTTTTTATTGAAAAAAAAATTTTATTTTTATCTATTTTAGGGTTTTTTTAAATTTGAAATTTAATATCTTAAAAAAAAACATATATTAATCATTAAACTCACTCAAGTTATACTTTTATATTGTTTTTATATAATTTTATTTGAACTATTTCATTTAATTGATTGCTTAGCTAAATTGAAATGAAAACGCTATACTATGGAGAATGTATAAACTGCAACCTATGTTTAGACACTAAAAATGAGGTCTCATATAAACTGCAACCTATGTTTAGACACTAAAAATAAGGTCTCATAGCTAATTTACAACATCTCAATTCATGCTTACCTTCCGTCATATATAATTCCATTTCATAAGTCAAGGGGCTAAAGAATCCAACCATTGGCAAAGTGCAAAAAATTAGAGGATGGTAACCAAGTCTTTGATGGAATATTTGCAATAAGAGCATACAAGTATTTGTTTTTTATGAGAACACTATTTCGTTGGAAATGGAGAACTCAAACACTATCAGCATCAGCATTGTGAATGCTAAGATCCAAGATGCTCCAAGACAAAATTACATCATCTTCACCATGAAAGGATAAGCTTTACAAGTAATCGGTTAGAAAAAAGTTGTATTACATTCAAAATAAATAAACTTTGAGAATTTTCATAATCATTGTTCATTCCTCCATAAATGCTACAATGAGTCACACTTCCATCACGCTAGTCGTTTTCGTTTCAACCCTAGTCTTTTTCATTTCAACCCTCCTCCTTAGTCTTTCTAATTTACATGATTGAATGTTTGTTCATAAAATTACCTCTACCCCCTCCCTTGCTCTTATGTTACTCTCTCACTACTTTAATAATTAATTCTTAAGGTTAAATGGAGCAACTTACAATCAACCAACAATAAATTATTTGGTTGTTCCTTTTATCATATATCCTTCTTCTTTTGTACGAATTTGAAGAAAATTCAAGTCTTTTTGTTCATGTGTAAGTTTCGTTTCACTATGTTGATTATTTTCATTTTCTAAAAATCAATTCATTTCCTCAATTTGAATATTTTTTCCTATGTTTGTAAGATCATTTGATTGGGCGAATTTCCTAGATTTTGCAATTTTAGACTTGTTCTAAGTGAAATGATGTATATTAACAACCCAACTTTTAATTTTCTCATGCTTTTTTTTTTTCCAAAGAAAAAATTCATAAATATATTATTCACTTTCAGTAGATGGTCCAATAGGTCCATTGTACAAAAAAATAGCCAACTAAAAGTTGTCAATACATCGATATTTGCCTCAAGAGGAGTACACAATATCCTTAACAGGTCAACAAAAATCCAACTGTTTAAAGTTGTTATTACGTCAGAAAATACCTCAAAAAAAGGGCATTACTGTTCATCAATAACCATCAAGTCTGATCATAGCAGACTTTGTTTCATCATTCCTGATAAATCAGGTCAGATATGTGAAAAAAATATAGGAGGTGATCACAAGCATTATAACCCAGAGCATCACTAGCTGGCTATAATAGACTCTGCAGGCATAAAGTATTGAAATATATGCTAGAAAAAAACATAGCAGCAAAAAATATGGCTTCCAAGCCATCCAATGAAGTATTTTCATATCCAATTCATCAAATAATATGAGTCCTATACAGCCCGCAGGTCATGCTCTCGGAAATATGCTTGAAATCACCAATGAAACATAAATCAGCCGTAGCATCATATATCCAGAAAATCCATCATAGTCCATCATGAGATCCATCATAGTCCATCAAGTAATCCATCAAAAAATCCAGCAAACATAGTCCATCATGAAATCCATCAAAAAATCCAGAAATGCCCAAAGCAGAAAGCCTCCAATCTAGCAGGTAGTTCATAAAGAACAGAAAAAAACAATACACCTGCAGAAAAAATGCTCACTTAACCTTTTTAGAAAACCTGAAAAGTTTCCACCAATGAAGTACCTCTCTGTTCACATATAATCCAAGATCCTTCGAGAATGCTGCCACCTGCTTTAGCCAAACTATCTGCTTTGAAATTTCGTTCCCTATAAATGTGTTTGAAAGACACATAATCCAGACTATCAGCTAAGCAATGAACATCTTAAAGAATCATGGCTAATTCAGTATTTAGTAGTCGATATTTACCTGTTGCCCAGTTTATGACTAATTGAGAATCCCCAAATACTTGAATTTTATCCAAGTTATGCTGCCTAGTCAGCCTAAGAAGAAGCTTAAGTGCACATAATTCTGCATAATTATTAGTACCCAAGCCTAATCCTGCTTTGAAAGTAACATAATGGATATCAGATATGAACACTATACCACCAGCCCCACAAATCATGGGATCCCCAGCTGCAGATCCATCAAAGTATCCCCATGCATACGATTGATCAATGGATTCCACAAAAATAGATCTGATAAACACCGCAGATAAAATCTGTGGAAAGTTCTTTATCATACCTAAAGTGAAGCTTGATACTAGTGCAGGAGTAGTGACAAGATCCTCAAAACAAAACCTATTTCTTGCTTTCCAGATAAACCAGAGTACAATAATAGGTAAAGATTTGAAAGGAACCACATCTGGCCTACAGCACCAGTTTTTAAAACAATCAGACAAGGAATCTCCATACCATAAATTATTAAGTTTCAAATGAACCTCAATAATTGACCAAACTGATTGAGTAAAAGGGCATTCCACAGCAATATGAAAATTGGACTCACAGCTTTGCTTGCATAAAAAGCACCTACCAGGGCCTTCTCTACCCTAGAACATAAAACATCCCAGGTCAATGCTTTACCAGAGAGAAGAAACCAACTAAGAATTTTAGTTTTAAGTGGACACTTCATCTTCCAGAGGACCTTCCACCACCAGATCGAATCCACTTCTCTGTTCAAAAGCTCAGCATAACCTTCTTTAGGAGAATATTTGCCAGTTTTAGATATATTCCATATAAGGCAGTCATCTACGGAAGAGAGTCTAACATGACTAGACTTGAGAATGGCTATATAACCATTCCAAGCAACAATCTCAAGTGGATCAGTAAATCCAATAGAGTCTGGAGATAGCCAAGATTGAGACATCAAACCAGACAAACAAGGAATTCCAATATCAGAAATGAAATGAAAACCAGCCAAATGTAATCTGTCTAGCATAGGAGCTGGAAGAGAATGTCTCCATTTACATCCAGACCACGGATCTAAACCAATACAGACATCCCTGCCTGCTCCAATATTCCAGACAAGAGAATTACCTATAAGATCAAATGCCCAAAGAACAGCTTTCCAACAAATAGAAATATTCTTTTTCTTTTTAGAAATAGATCTAATCCACTCCAGAATATTCATTGGGTAAATGTATTTTTGATATGCAATCTTAACCCATAAACCCGAACCATGAATGAGATTCCATACATTTTTTGCTGCAAGTGCCTTAGCAAATAAAACCGGAACCTTAAGACCCCAACCACCCATAGATTTAGGCATAGCAAGTATCTTCCAAGAAATCCAAGGATAACCAGCAGAGTTTTGTTTACCAGCCCAAAGAAAAGTAAAACAAAGCTTTCTGATTTTGTCTATGACACCCATAGGAACCCAAAAATGCATCCAATAAACTGGTAAGGCCTCTAAAATAGCTTTTATCAGAGTCAGCTTTCCACCTTTGGACAACCATCAGAAACTCCAATTCTGAATTTTCTCATGCTTTTGTAGCACCTAGTGAGACATTTTTTCTCCACCTCTCTTTGAAATAATTTCACTTATATTATAAATAAACTTTATATAGAATTTATTTAAATATTCTATATATGCATTAGAAAATTCTAACATTTCCTTTTATTCAAACATACTATATAGTTTTCAACTCCTACTAGCTCAATTTCAATTAAGGTGTCTAGCTCACTATATAAATAAACTTTATATAGAATTTATTTAAATATTCTATATATGCATTAGAAAATTCTAACATTTCCTTTTATTCAAACATACCATATAGTTTTCAACTCCTACTAGCTCACTCAATTAAGGTGTGAGTTTCGTTTGCAAGGGAACCTGAGTTCAATACCCTTAGGGGTGATCTAATTGGGAGGAGACACCAAAAGATCCAACAATGTTAAGGGTTGGTGTGGCCCAAGCCGAGTGCGATCGCCAGGTAATTTTGATGGCTTAGATGCCCCTGGGTTGCAGTTTCTTAGCCAATGGTGGCAATGCACTAGCCCCGAGTGACAGGCATTTCTAACAAACAATCATATATATATAGTAGTTATAAATCCATCAACAAAAAATTGGGTTGAGGTAAGAAGAAAAAAAAGATGAAAGGCAAGAAAAATCATATTCATGTAACTTGTTGGAAACACCTAAAGAATGTAATTTCCATTCAAATTTATAAATAGAAATTTCAATCTTTTTCCTATGGAAAAAAATGGTTTTATTCTTAAGTCATACTGTCACGGCCTTGTCATGAAAGTGCCTTGGCCACCTTCCGCACAAGGGGCAAGTTAGCATGGGCTTGCCCAGGCTTCCAAGACAGACTTGGTGGCATGATTTAACGAGACCTACAACATGGTTAATCAACATGGGGTGGGTGCCCACATTGGGTAGTGCCACACCTAGGTGCATGGGCTTGTAGGTGACCCAACGATCGGTTGCGGACTCAACAAACAAACAAAACAGAAGCTTGGGTGGAGTGCGCACCTAAGATGTGTGGAAGACCAAGGCATGGAAATCCTTGGCGAGTTGGAAAGTGTTGGAATGGGATGAGCCTACTGATGTAAGTACACATTAACGAGTCGACAAGTGGATGGACACACAAGTGTTGGACTTGTGAACGGTCAGCAGCATGACATGACTTCTAGACAGAGAAATACATGCAAATGAAAGTGCCATGGGTGGAGCACACCAACCTGTTGGAAGGTGGGGTGTGCATCCATGAATCCCAAGGCATAGAAATCCTTGTCACGTTGGCGAGATGGGTTGCAAATGCATGAGACTTGGGTGGAGCACATCGTCGACAGGCATGTGGGATGTGCGTCCAAGGATCCTGCACGTGCAATTGTTGTGGACAAAAGATGGTGGATGGGTTCGTCGTTGGCTAGCAAGGTGGGCACCTAGCGTGGCTTACACTCCACGTCATATGTTAATCGGTTCGATTGAAGCACTTGCAATGTGGACGCTCACATATATATGGGCAATTGGAGGCAAGGAAAAAGCTAGGGGGTATTCAGCCAAGTGTTGGCATAATTTTGATTCTAAGAGATAATCACACAAGAGTCATTTTCGGAGCACAACGAGGCATTCCCATCCTCTTGTGGAACCTAGAGGAGGGTGCACTTTCCTTTGGTAGGAAGCTGCAAGAAAATGTTAGGGTCTCTTTTGGACAAGTGTGGCAAGCATTTGGGCTAGGAGAAGAGCTCTTGTAAAAGTAATGTGGAGCACCCATGCCTTAGTAAAACCTCATGTAGAGGATCCTCTAGAGGAATTCAACTGAGTGATAGACACTTGGACGGATCGACAGACATAGAAAAAGTGCGAGCTCCTGAAGTGCGTTGGGCACGAGCTCTCGAAGGGGATAGACAAGGAAGCTTGTTGGAGGCAGCTTCACGGAAGAACTTGTGGTTAAGGCTAGTGATAAACTACAACTTACCAAATGTGCATCAAAGTCTATGGTAGACTTGGATTTGAGAAAGGAAAACAATGAACGATGAAGGGTAATCCATGAGCGAAAGTACAAGTTGTGGGACTTTGGTTACAACAATCAGTGTGATCCAGGAAGTGCCTCGTTTGTGTGGAAGGCAAAAATTTGAGCCTAGCCACTAGTTCCCATGACACATACCTTTAAGTAATCAAGACAAACACTTTTAAATTAGTAATGAAGTTGAAGGTAAAAGTGGGTTCCTTACCTCTCAGAAATATAAAAAAACAAGGGAGGCTGCTAAAGGCAGCTAGTCCTTGCCTGATGTATATGTTTAAAGCTAGCTTTATGTATTAAGTTATGAAAGTGTTTCTAAATTTTTAGAACTACACAATTCTTAGAATGTCCAGTTTTCTTTATGTATTAAGTTATGAAAGTGTTTCTAAATTTTTTGAACTACACAATTCTTAGAATGTCCAGTTTTCGTTGGTTTCTATCCAAATTCCAGAGAGGGGTCCAGATTTCTGCCACAATTCTTAGAATGTCCAGTTTTCGTTGGTTTCTATCCAGATTCCAGAGAGGGGTCCATATTTCTGATGTTGCCAAAAGGCATCTAGGCCATCGTTGGTGGATGACACATACTACACAACACAGCTGTCACATCCGCCACTTGCCCTTGGACGCTAATCATAATTAATATGTCTGCTATAAAAACAAAAAACAAAATAAATCTTGTAGTAACTTACCACCAGTAAAGGGCTGCCTAGAACTACAATAATGGGTATCAGGGCAGAATTGGTGGTGGTGGCGGCGCAGTTGTGCTTGGTGGGTCCTTTACTTATCGCTGCATCTGGTGAGACTCCCCCTCTAAACTCATATCTACCTGCTGAAATTTCTCTTGGACGGGATTGCAAACTCATGGAGAATTTCTTTAAGAGATTTATACTTCAAACCTATAGATTTGTTGAAAATAGATAGATGTAATTAGTTACTATGTTTGTGGAGAATTAAGGATAATAAAACCACTGCAAAATCATAAATAACGCCACTACAAATTAATGGTGTTCATCGTGTGCTATGAGAAAACTGCAAATCGCCAAAGAAAACGTGTTCATGGTGTGCTAAGCTCTGCAAAATGATGGAATAACCTACCCATTAGGAAAATAGACTCCATGGTTATAATTTTCATGATTCTTTGAACTGGTTAACTTAAAATCAACAACATTGTCTTCCGAATACAGTTTATAGACATTTCCCATTCTGGAATTATGGGATGATACAGAAATATATCTAGCTTTATAAATATCCCTGGGAATACAAAGATACCCAAAGACCTTAAAAGCAGCAAGCATGATCTCTATTCCATCAAAAGATACCCAACGAGCTGACCTTGAAAGAAGAATCTCTATTCCATCAGCCAAAGAGATGAAAAGGAGAACGCAGGTGCTGGGGACTATGGAGATCCATCAAAAGATACCCAACGAGCTGACCTTGGAAGCAGGATCTCTATTCCATCAGCCAAAGAGCTGAAAAGGAGCACGCAGGTGCTGGGAAATGCAGCAGGACCAACCCACCATGAAGAGACTGCTTTCAGCTGACACAACCCAGAAGGAAAATATACGTGCCTGATATACTCGTAGCATGCCAATGGAAAGCTTTAACCACTTAATTAAAGAAGCACATTGATCAGTTGGAGACGTGGGAAACCTAACTGAATCTTTGCAGTAATCGTAAGTCATGTATTTTTCTTGCACCCACTTCAGTTTTAGCCTTTGCTTTCTACAAATTGCAATTGAATTCGTTTGGCATGAGCTAATAAATAAATAGCGAATGTAACTTCATAAAGGAAGTGTCACCCGCAGTTGCCTACTTCACGTTATAAGCACCTACTTCAAGTTATACACACCAACTTCACATTATACACACACTTACAATCTTGCAAAAGCTTAATCAACATGGAATGCTAAATCTTAGACAAATGTGATAAATATTACACATGCCATGGGTGAAAAAGCATGTACCACAAATATAACTAAAATGTCATGTATGATAAATGTAAGCTCGTCAATTCCAATTCCAAAATGTCAAGATTAATCAACACAGAATGTCTAAATATTAGACAAATGTGATAAATATAACACATTCCATCGGTGGAAAAGCATGCATGTAAGACAAATGTAACTAAAATGTCATGTATGACAAATGTAAGCTCGTCAATTCCAATTCCAAAATGTATGACAACGTAGATTTAAAAATATATTAGAAAATGTTAATTATAAAAAAAATTTACAAAATTTACAACCATACTAAATCAATAGCGCATTCGAGTTGCTCTGCTCTCCTTCGAAATCTCTCTCAACGCCTTTGAGAACCGCTCCTCACAAAAAATGGTATCACTAGCTGAATGATTGCAGGTAACTTTTCTTGCTATTTTCTCTTCTAGCATTTTAAGAACAAAATTGAAATAAGGATTCAAATTGGTTTGATAGTTCTCGGCTCATAATAGTTCATATTATAATGGTTTTAGAAATTTGACAGTTCTCACGAATTCAGGGCATTGGAAATTCGGTAGTTGTAGCTTTTATATTATTAAGTTTAGTGGTTAATTACTTTTGCAAGCATTATGCACACTACAATCAAAACATGGTATCTAAATGTTTCACAATTCTTTTTAAATAAGATATTACAGCTAATAGATTAAGATCCGGTATTGTATGAGCTAATTTAAACGCAGTCTATGTTTAAAAATGAGAAATGCAAAGGTAACTAAATTAATGAAAAATGATTTTCTATTCGAAATGCCTACACACAAAATGAAAGATGTGAGAATTATACCTAAACTATTCTATTGTGCAATACATTAACCAAAACACATAATAATGTTTACAAAAATTGGTATGTATATAAATGTTTCAATGTACACCATTCTCACAAAATGTAAACAATGAACAATGCAAATCTGCAATCACAAAATAAAACACAATAAAATGTTAAACAGATTATTGATCATTCATTAATAGAATAAAAGCAATTATAAACATAGTAAGAATAAGTATTACAAACATTAACAAATGATGAAAATAAAAAGAAGCAAAACTACTTGTGAGAGGTTGGGCCCAAGCTTCCGGTAGGTCTGCTTGAAAGAATGCTAATTCATAGAGATGATTGATTCCAAAATGGAAATATAGTGCCTCATTCCCCCTTGCCCTACTCATACACGGCCTCATTGGGAACTTTGATTTTGGCTCCCAGATCTTTGATTTGGAAAGGTGGATAGGCGTGATTCCTTCATACTTTACAGATATTATTTGAATTAACATTGCACTGAATTTATTACAGATATTATTTGAATTAACATTGCATTGAATTTATTGATAGACAACGAGGTCTTGTTCTTGCACAATATTATTGTTTGTTGATATGTTTTTTTAGCTCATGATTATTTTAATGTACTAAACATATATTGTAATGCATTAAACATATATTGTAATGCATTAAACATATATTGTAATGCATATGTAGGGAGTATTGAACCATGGCTTCCTTAGGGAGAAACGTCTCTAAAGCCTTTTCTCAGTTATGTGTTGAGCTTTTAGTCTAAGTCGTCAAACCTTGTTTCAATTTGCACATAATACATATGCCAGTTTCTCTCTCAATGATTTGCTATATTAAACATTTATGAATATACAGTGAGTCTGTATGGTTTAGCTAGCTAGCTTCACTTTTTAACAGCAATTACAGGTTCAATAATAGATTCTACAGGAGCAAGACCCACTAGTACAAGTAGCAGCAAGGGATCGTTTTGAGCCCATGGGATCACATTTGGCTGGATCCTAAGTATTGGAAGAGAATCCTCTTTTAGATATCAACGAAGGCATCGACTAAGTTTGCAATTCATGACAATGAATATTATGCTTTGTGGGGAGACAGGTGAGAAATATGATATTAGGGAGCTATGAATTGCTTGATGTAACAAGTCATAGATTTCAAAAATTATGAAAGAAATATTGGTGTGCATTGAATAAAATGCCATAGAACGCCTGGCCTCTGAAGCTTTTTTAGACGATGAGTTGGGTACAGGCACAGGAACATGCCTCTAGTCAGAATGAATATGAGTAAAAGCCAAGCTAAAACTAGTAAACAAGAAGGGTATCTCCCCAACTCCTAGGCAAGCAAGTGCACCTGTTTCATTCTTGGACCATCTGGACAGTAACAAACCAAGCAAGTAAATGACTCAAAGTCAGGAAGCACATAAGTAATCCTAGGAAAGCAAGTACACCTGTTTCATTCAAGAAGCAAATAATTAATCCCATCCAACTGGTGTTTCTTCTCCTAGCTCGGTTTGACTCGACTAGCAAGCATCCGTCCTTGTTCTTCCTAAAGCCTGTTTTTTTTTCTTACCATTGCCTTGTGGTAGCGATCACTGAAACTAAACAGGGCCAGATAGCTAACGAGCAGGTAAGGTTGCCTAGTAAGATCACCATGGTAAAGGCTAGGCCTATGTAAAAGCAGAGAAACTAAACAAGGCCAACCACTTAACGAGCATGTAAGGTTGCCCAGTAAGATCACATGGTAAAGGCTAGGCCTATGTAAAAGCAGAGATAGAAGAAGCTAAAAACTTGCACTAACTTGTTGTTTGATGCAGGTGGAAACAAAAACTTAGATGCAAGCAAAGATATATAACCATGTCAAGGTGCCAATTGTGCCGCTTTTGGGCGGCTATGCATGTTGCAACCTGCCAAGTCAAGAACTGCAAGCAACTATGCATGTTGTAACCTGTCATGTCAAAAATTGTGCACCTCATGTGAGAGGTGGCAAGGTTTTGGTTTAGGTTACACTTAATACTTAATGTGAGATGAAACATTTTATGTTTATTAATTAATGCTAGAGTAGCATCTAACATTAATTGAAAAGTTTGCAATATCCGGTATATCGTCTTCAAACATAGGATAGAAGCTTCAAAATGTTCTTTTGCCTCATCCTTTGCCTCGTGATGAGGCTAAATAAGACCACAAAAAAATCTATTGGCTGATATAAAGGTGGAGTCATTGTCATTGGTTGATATAAAAAATTGAAAACCGATAAAAACAAGATGGTGAACAAAACTTTGGTTAAATGCTTTCCAAAATAATTTGATTTTTGTGCAAGTTAAAGTTAATAGGAAGGGCGGCAAGCCGAGTCATAGAGTCCCTGTTGGCCGAAGGCAGGGACTAATAAACAACAAAGTGCAAATAGTTTAATTGTATGTTATGAATTTTCTTGATAAGTGTGTTATATGGTTTTTTAGTCCCTGCAACATAAGAGAATATACTTTTCAGTTGGATGTCAAATTATTTTAACACTATATTAGTTTAATTTTTTAAATGATTTTTTATTAAGTTTTCCTTTGTTTTAATATATATATATATAAAGAATTTCTTCAAAAATAAAATAAAAATTATCAATTTTTAAATTTTAGTGATTAAAGTTATTTATTGGTGAAGGACGTCACTGATAAGACATAAACCCCTATCGGAGGGATTACTATTGTCAAATCTAAAAAATAAAATAAAAACAATTTATCATTCAATTTTTTCTAATTTTCCACATTTAATGTAACATTGATTAAAAGTGATCAATATTTAATGTAAACAACATGGCAGTATGGAAGTGCATATCAAATTAAATATGATATGATAACCTTGCTTGTCAATTCCTGCAAGCTGATTTGGTGAAGGTGTGGGCCTCATTAGCAGGGCGACCAAGGTTCAATTCCCCTTAGGGGTGATCTAGGTGGGAGGAGACACCCAAAATACAACCAGTTGAGGTTTGGTGTGGCCTGGGATGGGTGTGATTTCTGGATGATTTCGACAGCATAGATGCCCCTAGTTCATGGTTTCATAGAACAAAGGTTACTCCCGCAAGTTAGGGAGATTCTAGAAAATAAAAATAAAGATATGATAGCCTTAACAGTTTCATACCAATGTCTTTTCCGACATGACAAATCATCCATAGAGAGGAGTGGTAAGTAAAATATATGTTTACTCATCCAGAACACCATGGATTAAAGTTGTTTTTGTGTTTGGATCTATTGCAGCTGCAACTTTTCTCCCCAAATTTCTGAATTTTGGGCCCCTCCTCATAATTTAAAGTCATTTTCATCGCTGGATGCTTGAATCGTTGGTCGTGTTTTATGTTGAATGATTTTGAAGATTGGTTTCCATCCTGCTTTAATGATTGCCTATGTATCATTTTATGGTTGGTCGTGGATGCGAGTTTGGTATGCCTAGCCAGGGGTAAATTGTTTTTGTCTTTGAAGGTCCGTTGTTTCGGAAGCAAACGGGTTTCAACCATTGCTTTTTTTATAGTTTCGAAGTACTTAAAGTTTTCTATTAGACGAGCGTCATCCTGTGTTGATTCGACGACTGATGTTTGGTTTCTTTTCCGTCGTTGCGGCCCCCAATCTGATTGACCATCCGAAGCTTAAAGAGCCCTGACTGCCGATGTGTGTTAACCTTTCCATCGCGTGTTCGAAGACTGTTTTCTTCTGCTGTTGCAGCCGGGGAAGCCTTTTCCCTTCCGATGTCAAAGTCTTCCGATCCCCGATTAAGTTTGTTCCACCCGCATCGCTTGTCTCTAACCTTTTCACTTCCATCGTTGCGGCTCCCAAAGTGATTTGGCCTCCGAAGTAGAAGTCCGTCCGACGTCTGACTGAGTTTCCTCCCACCGCCGCTTGCCCGTAGTTTTTCCTCTTCCATCGTTGCAGCTAGGAAAACCATTTGGCTTCCGATGTCCAAACCTTGCCGACTTTCGATTGAGGAGTTTTTCCCGCCCTTCGGTCACTTGTCCGTTGCCTCGTTCCTTTCTGCTGTTACGGCTGTAGTGGGACTTTCAGCTTCAAATGCTATTTTTCTGAGTATCCGATGAGTCCCCGCTTCTTGTCAAGGTAGTGGTGTCGATGTTTACCTTATGGTAGTAACGCAGTGCATGACCTTCTCAATGCTTAGTCGTTTTTGTTGACATCATTTGAATGTGTTTCCAATGAATGATGCTAGTCGTTTGAATGCAGGTGGGTTACAGAAATCGGTCAAACTGCTACAGTGCGAAGGAAGACAGGCCTAAATAGGGACAAACGAAGGAAGAGACAAATGAATAGCGATGGGGATGGAAACCTGAAAGGTCCATCAGTTATCCCTCCCATCATGAGCATGTGCAGAAAAGATAAAAAAAGAAGGTTCTGAAACGTCAGAGAAACTGGAAAGCCACATGTTTGGGGGGGAGCCCAAAAGGCCTGCTGTGATAGTTTAAATATGGTAAAAGTTAGAACTTAGACAGGGACTTTTTCCCTGGAAGAACTTGTAAACCATTTTGCTTGTAAGAGGAACTATTTTGTTTTACAATCAGAAATTGCAACTTTTTCCTGTCGGAGAAAGCGAAATGTGGAATGTATCAATGTGATTAAATGAACAATGTTGAAGGGGAACTATTTCGTTTTCAGCTGTGTTTCATTAACTGTGAGAGTGTTTAACTTCTTGGGCCTATGTTCTTGTTGAATGCTCTTCAGTATATTTTGTGATGCTCTCCACTGTGAGTAATAAATGTTGTTCATAAAGCAATTGGCTATCTGGTTGTTTAAATATCTGTAATTGTTCATGTGTCTTGAAAGAAGTATCAGCTATCTGTAACTCTTCATTATGCAAGTACAAAATGTATTACTCACTAAATAATGATAATCCTGCTCCCTAGGGATAGTTTAGGTAGTTAGTTTATTTTCTTATTGTATGTGATTTAGATGCTAGTGAGTCTAAGACGAGAGGTAAGAACCTGCGCATCACATTGTGACTGCTCCTTGCATCTTATCACCCTGCATGTTAATTAGGCACTTGCATTTCATAATTTAAGTCAAAAAATACAACAACTCGGTGGACCGGGCCGTAACCAGTGAAGCCTTTGTTTTGTTACTTTGACCTACGGTAGCCGGACCGCAAACCGGGCAGATTCCCTATACCAAACAGTCAACAGGCTAGTTGGGAACGTTGATTGGGGAGAATCCCTTACTGTTGTTGCCTGTGAATTTCGGGGCCTCAACAGTTTTGGCGCTAGAAGGAGGGCCGCCAGTGTATGGTTGGCCGAGGAAACCCATTTTCCCGAGATTATTCCACCGGTAACAGTTCTGAAAGAAGTGGGTTTCATAATCCAATTCTGGAAGAAAGAGAACATCTATATTCTGTTGGTAACAAAATTGTTAATGATATGAGAAGACACACCAGGGCATATGTAAAGAAGATTGGAGGATTTCCAATAATCCCTAAATTGCCCAGAAGAGAGTATAAAAAGAAAGATCGTCCTGTAGCGGAAGACTCGTTGTTGGTTGGAGACTAGGAAGAACTTGTAGAGACAACCTTACAGGAATTTGTGCTACCTTTGAATGAAGAAGGCCCAGAAACCCCTCACAGTTCTCTTGCTCATACTCCAGTTGGTTCACCTCCCCATTCTCCACCCAGACTCATGGCTAGCGTAAACGCAAACCAACCACCCAACCCACCAAATCCACCACCTGCATGGAGAGCCAGATCACCATTAAACCTGAAACCTCCATTACACGACCTACCTCAAGCCTTTGACAATATGTTGCCCAAGTTCAACCCAAATGAGAAAATACTAGTAGATGATCATCTACAAAGTTTCTACTTGGAAATTGAAGGATTAAGGGCAGGGGAATATGAAGATGTAGTCTGCAGACTGTTCCCACATACCCTTAAAGGAGCTGCAGCGTCATGGTACTTTGGGATGCCTGCTAACTCTATCCCTGATTGGGATACCTTCGAAAGAATTTTCAGAAGTAAGTATGCAACTCAGAAAACTCATGCAGCCCTCATGAAAGGGCTATGCGCCTTGAAGAAAGAAAGAAAGGAAAAGGTGCATAGTTTCACACAAAGGTTTGCAGCCTATCTCAAGAATTTCTCTGAAATGGATAGACCTTCAGACAAAGTTCTGATTGAATATTATACTTCAGCTTTAGGCCCTGATCTGGCCATGTTTGCCAAAGGCAGGGCCAAGCCTACTCTGACGGAAACCTATGAAGAGCCTGAAGTAGTAGAAGCTGAAAGAGAGAGTATTGAAGACTATCCAGAGCAGTTGGGAGAAAAAGGTGTAGGTAGAAAAGCCTTATTGTTTACTAAGCCTAAAGAATAGAAATCACGAAATCTTGAAAATATGGCCAAAATGATGCAGAAGCTTTCCAACAAAATCATAGACTTGGAGAAAGAGAAGGAAGCACCAAAGTTTTATAAGCCATATTATAAGAAAAGAGAGGACAACAATCAGTCTCAACCTCCTCCTCACAATACTGCATCTATGAATTTAACAGAGGTAGGCTTGGACAATTTTTGCACTTTCCATCAACAGCCACACTCTGAAAAGAATTGTCCTCAATGGATTAATTCGATGACGTTGGTCATGAATCAACTTTTAGATTCTAGATTAACAGAAGAGGGAGATGAAGAAAGAAAAGAGGGTTCTACTTCTACTTCTACTAAAGAACAGGAAGAGGAAACCATGGCTTTATGGAATTCTATCTCGTTATTTGATGCTGAATAGGAAAAGACTCAGGGGTACAAGGACGTTATGGAAACCAACATAGCCACAAGGAGCCAAGGGACAGTTAAGGAAGACAGTCTTATACTCCCAAAGATTAAAAGGCTGCAGACAAATGTTAAGAAGAAATTTCAAAACAAATCTTTGGTTGATAAAATTCCATAGTTCACTATTACCAGCCAAAATCCTAGGCAGAATGAAGCGCGGGCCAGGCCAAGTGAAGAAAATACTGATAAACCCCATCCCATTGAGCAGCCGATGGATTATGACATAGTGGAGGATTTAAAAAAGGTAAAAGCAAATGTGTCGCTATTCGAAATGTGTAAAGTGCCACAGCAAAAAGAGAGACTGTTGAAAGCACTTGAAACATCGGATGAGAAGCTGCCCACCAACAATCAACCTCAGGAAGAAGAAGAAATTGGAGAAACCAGCGTTGGAGGTAAGTCTAAAAGAAAACATCCACCTTTCCTCCTCACATTTGAAATTTTCAATTATAATGTACATAATTGCCTGGTAGACTCAGGGGCGTCGGTAAATGTTATGCCCATATCAGTCTATAAAATGATCAATGGGCATCCTAAGCCATCCACGTGGAGGGTGGTTCAGTTGGATAGAACAGATGTAAAGGTGATTGGTGAACTGGAAGATGTCCTAGTCCATCTGGCATCCAATTACAAAGTTTTCCAAGTTATTAACATCGTGGTGGTTGATATACCAGAAGCTTACGGTCTTGTCCTGAGCAGAGATTGGTCAGCCAAATTAAATGGATATTTCACCTCAGATTGGTCCCATATTTGGTTGCCATACAAAGGAAGTCCAAACCAGATTAAGATTCTAAGAGAGCCTCACATGAAGTACAATGTTACTCAGCTTGAGGAGAAGAATGTACCGGTGGATTCTGTACTAGGAAATTATTTTTTCTAGTTGGAACCAGGGAATTATCAAGCAGAAGAAGCCAGCAACACATCAGAAACTCAGCCTAATCTCCTTCGATTCTCACAGGCTGATGAGATTGACTGTAATATAGTAAGCTTAGCAGTAGGAGTAGATTCACCTTCAGTAGTTAGTGATTTTTGGATATTGTTTTTTGATGGCTCTAAGACATTAAAAGGGTTAGGGGCTGGCTGTGTCCTAATCGACCCACAGAAGAATAAACATTTCCTTTCATGTAGATTAGAGTTTGAGTGTACTAATAATACAGCTGAGTACGAAGCACTGGTGCAGGGACTAAAGAAGGCAATTGAATTAAAGGTAAGTAATCTAAAAGTTTTTGGGGATTCTGAAATTATTGTGAAACAAATCCGGAATCAGATACATTGTGTTTCTCCTCACTTAAAGGCTTACCAGAATGAGGTATGGGATTTGCTTAAATGTTTTAATGCATTTAACATTACTTCAATTCCAAGAATTAAAAACGCAGCTGCTGATCTATTGGCCACATCAACCGCTAGACTCGTACCCACTAATAATCGGTGTTCTGTCGAACTGCTTTTCAGGCCCTCAGTACTGGATATGATCACCAACTTGCGAGTGTTCGACGATGATCAACAAATCACAGAATGTTTGACAAATGATGAGGTGTTTAAAGGAGCGATCATAGACGATGAAGAGCATCAAGCTGAGATGAAATATGACAATTTCATTCCTAAAGGTGTCAGAACGTTAGAAAAAATGTTCGATTTAAACGAAAAGTTCAGAAGACCAGCCAATGTGAAGACCCATAGCTCATCTCTACAGTTCAAGCTAATAAATTTAGGGACTAAGACGAATCCCAAATTTGTGAATCTCGGCAAGTGTTGTTCACCAGCAGAAAGAGACAAATTCATCAGTCTATTTAAACAATATAAAGATGTTTTCACATGGACGTACGAAGATTTGAAAACATACGACACCAACATCATCAAGCATGTCGTCCCCATTAAAGCCGGTGTCAAGCCCTATCAGCAACCGTTAAGAAAAATGCATCCAAAATTGGAACCGCTGATTCAGAGTGAAGTGAAGAAATTATTGGATGCTAGAATCATTTTTAAAGTCAGACACTCTCAGTGGGTATCAAATCTGGTACCAGTAAGGAAAAATTCTGGAGAGATCAGACTCTGCGTGGATTTCAGGAACCTAAATCGTGCATCA
Source organism: Pseudotsuga menziesii (assembly GCA_001517045.1). Lineage (NCBI taxonomy): Eukaryota > Viridiplantae > Streptophyta > Pinopsida > Pinales > Pinaceae > Pseudotsuga > Pseudotsuga menziesii. The sequence continues at coordinate 49,101 of LPNX011011219.1, forward strand.
GACAAGGATAACTATTCTGTTCCACCCATGGAGCAACTGCTTCAAATGGTTTCAGGTTCTGAACTGTTTTCATTATTAGACGGTTTCTCTGGCTACAATCAAGTATTAGTCGCCGAAGAAGACAGGTTGAAGACCACGTTCAGGACTAAATGGGGAACCTTTGCCTACAGAAGGATGCCCTTTGGGCTTATAAATGCGGGAGCAACATTTCAGAGAGCTATGGACATAGCTTTCCGTGGATTGATCGGCCGAAGCGTTGTAGTGTACCTTGACGATATTACGATATTCTCAAAAAAAAGAGGAGAGCACGCATTTCACTTAAGGCAGATTTTTGAACGCTGTCGGAAGTATGGCATCTCACTCAATCCTAAGAAATGTGTGTTCCCTGTCACAGAAGGCAAGTTGTTGGGTCACATAGTGTCAAAGAAAGGGATCTCCATTGATCTAGAAAGAATTAAGGCTATTGAACAAATCCCCTTGCCCCATAATAAAAAGGGATGCAATCATTCATGGGAACCATAAATTTCGTACAAAGGTTTGTGCTTGATTTCGCTCAGACTGTTAAGCCGCTGCAGCAGATGGTCAAGCAGAATGCACAATTCAAGTGGACTGAAATCGAGAAGAACGCTTTCAGCAAAATTAAAACTGTTGTTGCACACGCACCCTACTTGAAAAACCCAGACTTCGATAAAGACTTTATTCTGTATACATTTGCATCCGATGATTCACTGGCAGCCGTGCTCACCCAAAAATAAGAAGGGGGGGATGAATTCCCAATCTCCTTTATGAGTACTGGTCTACAAGGGGCTGAATTGAACTACCCAGCTGTTTATAAACAAGCTTACGCAGTATTCAAAGCAGTAAAGCAATTTAGGCCTTATATATTAAAGAATCGAACCAAGGTAATAGTTCCCTACCCAGCCGTAAGATCTCTTCTTATACAAAAGGAGTTAGGAGAAAGAAGAGGCAACTGGGTAACAACTCTTCAAGAGTACGACCTTGAATTCAAGCCAGCATCCATAGTGAAAGGACAAGGGTTGTGCAAACAGATGACTAAAAGTGGGAAAGATGAAGAACACGCCTGGGAAGATGAAGCAGAATTACATGTAATGGATGTATGTCCTTTGTTTACAACTACCAAGTCTTGGTATAGAGACCTTGTACATTACATGCAGGCAGGGCTGTTACCTGAACATTGGAATTCCAAACAAAGAAGAGCGCTACGTCTTAAATCAACATCTTATCAAATTGTGGAAGGAATATTATTTAGAAAAAATTATGACGGGGTTCTTCTCAGATGCCTAGAAAAGGAAGATTCGAAGAAAGTAATGACAGAGTTGCATGACGGTCCTGCTGGGGGACATTATTCAGGAGACACTACAACCCACAAGATCCTCAGGGCATGTTACTATTGGCCTACACTTTTCAAAGACGCACACACACATGTCAGGAAACGTGATATTTGCCAAAGGTGTGGTGGGAGACAACCTAAAGCAGCAACACCCCTAAAGCCTGTGATGATCATGGAACCATTCGAGCAATGGGGACTGGATATAATTGGAGAAATAAAGCCGAATTCCTCTCTGCAGCACAAGTACATTCTGACCGCTACTGATTATTTCACCCGCTGGGTCGAAGCTATCCCGCTACGCAAGATAAACGAAGACGAAGTCATCAGCTTCCTGCAAGATCATATCATGACCAGGTTTGGAGTTCCAGTTTTGTTAGTATTTGATAATGCTAAGTACTTCTCATCAATTAAATTGACTGCTTTTGCTCATGATAAAGGGATAAAATTGCATTATTATGCTAACTACTATCCACAAGGAAATGGCCTGGCTGAGTCCTCTAACAAAAATCTGATTAGAATTTTAAAGAAGACTGTAATAGAAAACCAGAGGAGTTGGCACTCAGCACTCCCAAACGCCCTTTGGGCTGATAGAGTCACCCCCAAGTTTGCGATAGGATTGTCGCCTTATACCCTTGTGTATGGTAAAGAAGCCATTCTTCCGCCCAACATCATGCTGCCGTCTTCTATTTTAGCCCAAGAGTCTAGTGGGTCAAAGGATGAAGTTTTGCAAATAAGAATATATAATCTTCTGAAAGCAGAGGAGGCTAGATCTAAATACTGAGAACGCTTTAAGCAATAGCAAGAGCTAGTTAAGAGATGGTTCGACAAGCATAAAGCTGGAACAAAATACTTTGAGGTAGGAGACTTAGTCCTCAAATGGGATCACCCCCATGATGAGAAGGGAAAGCATACTAAATTCCAACAGTTGTGGGTAGGCCCTTTTTAGGTGGCGGCAAATCTCGGCCCTTCTACTTATAAGCTGCAAGATCTACAGGGTGGGGAAGAGAACTTACCAGTAAATGGTTTAGTTCTCAAACCTTATTTTTCCTGATTTTCTTTGAAGTTCTTCTGTCTTGTATATAAATAAGCTATTTGGCTGTCTTTTTGAGTCATGTTTTTTCAGTTTATTTCAGTTTAAGTTTATTCATTTCAATAAGGAGAACGAACCTGCGGTTGCATGGGGAACATCCAAAATCTTTGGGATTGATAAACGTTTTGGGTATTAGACTATGTGTTGTTGTTTATCTGAAAGAACTTCTTCCAGTTTAGCAGTTTTCTCGAATAGACTCTATGAGCATTGAAGTCCTGCTTAACCCCTGTGAAATAAACTAGATTCGAAGAGTCTGGAATACTATGTTGAGGCTCCATCCACGTCACACTTAAAATGTTCTAAGGAGCGACAGCAAAGGACCTATGGAAAGGAGCGAGTTGAACAGTATATTAAATATAAATGATCCCATGCCAATAAATGAATGCCAAAAGGCAAATAAGAGTCAAAAGAAAACTCCTATGAAAGCATCATACATCAAAGCAAATGTTGAATCATAAGTACTAAGTGGCCGACAGATCCCCTCCGTCCGTGACCTGAAAATGAAGTACACCACTCACACAAAAGGACACTATGGGATAGAGGATCTTGAATTAAAATTCAGTAAGAAAGGCATACAGGAGGACTCATATGAAGAAGGCCAAAAGTCCCAAAAGCACAAAAGTGCTAAAATGGCATGGGAATGCGGAACAAATGAATATCTCTGTTTACCATCCACTACAATCTTGTGGTGTCCAAGTTGTCAGTTACCTGAAGACAAGAATAATAATGAAACTCATCTTTCAGCCTCAACAGAGTTATCTGGATTTGAAAATCTTGGTTTCCACTCTCCCTTATTGGACTGTCATCAATGATTAAATGTACACACTTCTGTCATTTGAGAAATATGGAAAGCTGGAAGGATTCAATAGATGCATTATTGTGAAACAGTCTGTCACCTAAAGAACAATCACCCAGAGATGTAGCCTTCACCAGGTAATCGCCAATTGTTGCAGCTGCAACTTTTCTCCCCAAATTTCTGAATTTTGGGCCCCTCCTCATAATTTAAAGTCATTTTCATCGCTGGATGCTTGAATCGTTGGTTGTGTTTTATGTTGAATGATTTTGAAGATTGGTTTCTAGCCTGCTTTAATGATTGCCTGTGTATCATTTTATGGTTGGTCGCAGATGCGAGTTTGGTATGCCTAGCCAGGGGTAAATTGTTTTTGTCTTTGAAGGTCCATTGTTTCGGAAGCAAACGGGTTTCAACCATTGCTGGTTTTATAGTTTCGAAGTACTTAAAGTTTTTTGTTAGACGGGCGTCATCCTGTGTTAATTCGGCGGTTGATGTTTGGTTTCTTTTTCGCCGTTGTGGCCCCCAATCTGATTGACCATCCGAAGCTTAAAGAGCCCCGACTGCCGATGTGTGTTAACCTTTCCGTCACGTGTCTGAAGACTGTTTTCTTCTGCCGTTGCGGCCGGGGAAGCCTTTTCCCTTCCGATGTCAAAGTCTTCTGATCCCCGATTAAGTTTGTTCTGCCCGCATCGCTTGTCTCTAACTTTTTTGCTTCCGCCATTGCGACTCCCAAAGTGATTTGGCCTCCGAAGTAGAATTCCGTTCGACGTCCGACTGAGTTTCCTCCCACCACCGCTTGCCCGTAGTTTTTCCTCTTCCACCGTTGCAGCTAGGAAAGCCATTTGGCTTCCGATGTCCAAACCTTGCCGGCTTTCGATTGAGGAGTTTTTCCCGCCCTTCGATCACTTGTCCGTTGCCTCGTTCCTTTCCGTTGTTACGGCTGTAGTGGGACTTTCAGCTTCCGATGCTATTATTCTAAGTATCCGATGAGTCCCCGCTTCTTGTCAAGGTAGTGGTGCCGGTGTTTACCTTGTGGTAGTAACGCAGTGCATGACTTTCTCAATGCTTAGCCATTTTTGTTGACATCATTTGAATGCATTTCCAATGAATGATGCTAGTCGTTTGAATGCAGGTGGGTTACAGAAATCGGTCAAACTGCTACAGCGCAAAGGAAGACAGGCCTAAATAGGGACAAATGAAGGAAGAGACAAATGAATAGCAATGGGGATGGAAACCTGAAAGGTCCATCAGTTACCCCTCCCATCATGAGCATGTGCAGAAAAGATAAAAAAAGAAGGTTCTGAAACGTCGAAGAAACTGGAAAGCCACATGTTTGGGGGGGAGCCCAAAAGGCCTGCTGTGATAGTTTAAATATGGTAAAAGTTAGAACTTAGAAAGGGACTTTTTCCCTGGAAGAACTTGTAAACCATTTTGCTTGTAAGAGGAACTATTTCATTTTACAATCAGAAACTGCAACTTTTGCTTGCCGGAGAAAGCGAAATGTGGAATGTATCAATGTGATTAAATGAACAATGTTGAAGGGGAACTATTTCATTTTCAGCTATGTTTCATTAACTGTGAGAGTGTTTAACTTCCTGGACCTATGTTCTTGTTGAATGCTCTTCAGTATATTTTGTGATGCTCTCCACTATGAGTAATAAATGTTGTTCATAAAGCAATTGACTATCTGGTTGTTTAAATATCTGTAATTGTTCATGTGTCTTGAAAGAAGTATCAGCTATCTGTAACTCTTCATTATGCAGGTACAAAATGTATTACTCACTAAAGAATGATAATCCTGCTCCCTAGGGATAGTTTAGGTAGTTAGTTTATTTTCTTATTGTATGTGATTTAGATGCTAGTGAGTCTAAGACGAGAGGTAAGAACCTGCGCATCACATTGTGACTGCTCCTTGCATCTTATCACCATGCATGTTAATTAGGCACTTGCATTTCATAATTTAAGTCAAAAAATACAACAACTCGGTGGACCGGGCCGTAACTGGTGAAGCCTTTGTTTTGTTACTTTGACCTACGGTAGCCGGACCGCAAACCGGACGGATTCCCTATACCAAACAGTCAACGGGCTAGTTGGGAATGTTGATTGGGGAGACTCCCTTACTATTGTTGCCTGCGAATTTCGAGGCCTCAACAGGATCCTATGAATTACAAAAATGGCCTCCACTACTGCAGAGAATGCTCCTGAATAGTTGTTACGTTTTCTAGTAATGCCCCTTTGAAACAAAGGCTTACAAGCCTAAAACCACCAAGAAATAGAAGACTCCCAAGGAAATATGTATCCCTTCCATCTTAGACTTCGAGTTGTTTTATAGCTAATCTATCCTCTGTATTTCTTATCCTTGTCTATTTATGGAAAATTAAATTCCTTTTAAATGAAAAATAATGTTTTTTTTTCGTTTGTCTTGTGAAGCTCTCTACCAATATAGGTTAAGTCAATGCATATATTACTTTGTTGGATTTCATTTTGTTTTTGTTTTTGGTAGTGTTAAAAGAATTATTAGGCTTGTTTGTTGTTTTTGTTGTTTGCATAAGGGTTTGAAGGATCTCTGTTAAGAACCAGTGTCAACCCTCCTCTTTATTTTGTCAGTATATGTTACGGAGAAAACTTCCTATGGCTTGGGGTGTACCACAATAGACCGAGAAACCACAGAAATCAATCCCTTCCCAATATGCAAGAGAAATAAACATCTAACACTAAAGGATCTAGAAACATACCTTATTCTGGATGGTTGATGTAGATCTCCGTTGAGATTTTCCAATCCCGCTTGTGTTAACAATTTGCTCTCTCAACAATCAACAAACAAGACAAGCATGCTATATAATGGTGTTATACCTACTCTAGCATATACAATCAACAATATATAAGAAATTAAAAGCATCCATGGATTCAATATTCATTTAAATGCACATCATTGGACAGGAAAAGATATTTCTATTAATACAAATGAGAAATTACATGAATGACAACCTCTGTCGGCACGTCTGCAAACCAGAGAAACTGAGTCCTCCAACTGGGCCTCCACCACCTCAATACTCCATCTCTCGATAGCAAGCTCACAAACAAAGGAAGGCTTGGGAAGAACACCAAGTGCTCCAAGGGACAAAGGGATACAGACTCAAGTATAAGCAAGCTACGGCAACAAAGGACTATAGTTTTCTTGCTCTTCAATTCCTCCCCTTTCAATGTATCCAAAGGGTTCCTTATATAGTGCTTCAATGGGGTAATGGAAGGTCAAATCCAAGTGATCTCAAGGAATATGGAAGGCCAAGAGACAAGTGACTTGGATCCACATCAAGGAAAACTCCAAAACTATTTGGCCTTTTGCACACATCCCGATGTTCGCGGATTTAAGGGTTATATCCGCGTGTATACACGAGAAAGGGTTTAAAAGTCACATATGGAAAATAATAGGTGATTTTAGGGATGATCTTGGAAACATCAAAGGTACAAAAATAGTCCATGGGGTCTAAAGAGTTTGTAGAGGGACAGGGAAGGCCATAAATGTGTGATCTACCATGTGTGGTAAAATCAGCTGTAATAGATGCCCCCCTAATGTGTGAGGTCAGAGGGGTGATACGATGGCCGAAATACATTATAATTCCATCCTAGAAGCGGAGTGATGAAGAACTAGGTGGAAGAACCAGCCATCCAACAATATAGTACAAATATCTCTGCATATGACTGCAAGTACATACAACAGTCCCAGATACATAAGAGTACAATGGCCATGAATAGGCATGATACAAAATATGACATGTGTGGTCATCTCCACGTACAATGTAGATAGATCAGAATCTCCATGATGAAGATATACAAATGACCAAGATCTCCATGAAATCTGAAGATATCTGACATACACTAGAATCAAGTCATGAGAGCTGAAATCTCATGAACACTGGCACGATCAAGGAGGTATCATATCAAAAATGCCACAATCTGGAAATTCTTCTACACAATCAGCTACAAGTACATGTCCTACTATGTGAATAGAGGTGTCGAGGTCGAACATAGTAGTCCATCATCTGATTACCGGTCATTGATGTGTACCGTTAACAGACGCGAGATCACCCACCGATAATGAAAATGGGAATCAAGGTACTAGAGTGCAATCTAACAAGTACGAATAAATGTGTTGAGGTCGAACACTTGAAAGAATCCATCGATTAAGGGACATTGATGTATTCCCAAAACTGTTGATGGAGAGAGAACCTACCACTGATGACTGTAAGTCTCAAAGCACTCAAATGACTCTAGACTCCTATCCCAAAATAAATGATCTGAATTCGATGGGATGAAATCCACTGGAAGGAGGGAATTAAGGCATCCCCCATCATCCAACACAAGGTACTCAGCAAAGCTGTATAATGTGGAAGGACTCGATCATAATGTGCTTGAACCAGTACCAGTACCAGGAATGACCAACATGCAAAGTCAAGGAAATTGATGAATGGTCGACTCAGGCTTCACTTCCTTCGAACAAGAGCATAAAGGTGACTGGTGACTGAATGCAGGCAGCATGGACTCAATATACAAAATTGGGACATCTCTGTGATACAGGAGGCATCGACAGAGGCTCCATAGGGATTGGAAGCTTAACCAGTCGATGGAGATAAACTCAGAGAAATGAGTACAACTCCTAAAGTCAAACTATTAACCCAACCAATGGATGTGATATACAGTGCTCTGTTCGAAGGTGACACAACTCGACTGCTGCCAAAGATAACATCTTTTCTTGTCCAGCTTTTTGGTTTTTTTATTTTTTTGGACTTTTTCAGATATTTTGAAAATCTTGAAAAAGAATAAAAGTTCTTTATAGTTACAAATATAGGATGAGACGAGTGTCAAAGGGAAAACAAACTAGTTCCAAGCAGTGGAACATACCTATGCTCAATGCAAGGAAACATGTGTAGGATAATGACACTCGGGGGAAAGTCCCCTGTCGGTAAAAAATGGGGAATTAAGCTGCAAAAGATATATAAAATGGCTCTGCTTGGCTAGACATGAGACAAGCTCGAGCTATATAGCTGATAATCAGAGTCGAGGAAGCCAGCATAAGGCTCAAAAAGGCAGGCAAAACTCATGATAATGCAATTACACTTGACATATACAAGGGAGTCCCAGGGAAAAAGGCTAGCATAAAGGTCAAGAGGAGTATGAAGCTCTTGCTCAAAGTCATGGAGATACTATACAAAGGACTCCCACAACCTAAAGGAGGCAATGCAGCATGGGAACCAAATGCAACAAGGATCTAACTAGGGCACCCATGTATAGGAAAGCTCTACCATTCGCATAGTGTCACTTCTAAAAGCAGCATGAAGGTTCTGTGACACCATGGAATGGGTTCGTACCTAAGGTTAAAATGGAACGGTCATAAGGAAATGCATAAGTGAAAGTGCATGTGATATCCTAACCTTTATGCCAGTTCAGACATAATACCTTTGATAGGCACGAATGGGTCGAAACCTCGGAGAGAGTGTACAAAAACTGGACCCTATATGACAACCATATGGTCGCCAATTCTGTTACAGAGAAAACTTCCTATGGCTTGGGATGTACCACAACAAACAAAGAAACCACAGAAATCAATCCCTTCCCAATATGCAAGAGAAATAAACATCTAACACTATAGGATCTCGAAACATACCTTATTCCAGATGGTTGATGTAAATCCCTGTTGAGCTTTTCCAATCCCACTTGTGTTAACAATTTGGTCTCTCAACAATCAACAAACAAGACAAGCATGTTATATAATGGTGTTAGACCTACTATAGCATATATAATCAACAATATATAAGCAATTAAAATCATCCATGGATTCAATATTCATTTAAATGCACATCATTGGACAGGAAAAGATATTTCTATTAATATAAATCATAGATTACATGAATGACAACCTTTGTCGACACGTTTGCGAATTGGAGAAACTGAGTCCTCCACCTGGGCCTCCACCACCTCAATCCTCCATCTCTCGATAGTAAGCTCACAAGCAAAGGCAAGCTTGGGAATAACACCAAGTGTTCCAAGGGACAAATGGATGCAGACTCAAGTATAAGCAAGCTATGGCAACAATGGACTATAGTTTTCTTTCTCTTCAATTCCTCCCCTTTCAATGTATCCAAAGGGTTCCTTATATAGTTCTTCAATGGGGTAATGGAAGGTCAAATCCAAGTGATCTCAAGGCATGTGGAAGGCCAAGAGACAAGTGACTCGGATCCACATCAAGGAAAACTCCAAAACTATTTGGCCTTTTGCACACATCCCGATGTATGCAGGTTTAAGGGTTATATCCGCGTGTATATGCGAGAAAGGGTTTAAAAGTCGCGTATGGCAAATAAAAGGTGCTTTTAGGGATGATCTTGGAAACATCAAAGGTACAAAAATAGTCCATGGGGTCCAAAGAGCCTGCAAAGGGATAGGGAAGGCCATAAATGTGTGATCTACCATGTGTGGTAAAATCAGCTATAACAATATATTTTGTCGGATGCATATGTTTTATAAGTCAACCCATTAGTATGTTGTATTATTCAACATTCATGGGGAGTAAGTAATAGTTGTTAAGTCATCTAGTTAATATTTGCATTATTCCACATTCATGGGGAGTAATAGTTGTTTAAATTAGAATTAGTATATAAGTATGTGTTGAGGCTAATGAAAGCATCGAAGAGTTATTTTGTATTGATCTTGATCAAAGGAGGTTTCCCCCTCGAAGTGCCTTGCGATTAATAAAATCTCTTATGTGATCCATTATTTCTATTATATCGTGCATTCTCATTATTTATTGCAGGAGGTTCTCCACATATGGTATCAAAGCACTTTCTTGGGCTCGTTAGGTGGATTTTCTGCCAACTTTTTTTCTTTTGCAGTGCTTCCTAGCGGTGTGATCATTGCAGTCATTCTTCTTCTTGTAGTGGTATTATTCATTTGGATCAGGGAATAAACCCTATCCGCTTAACTATGGGAAGTACTTGGGAATAGCCCTAAAACTCATTGTGAGGAGTACCACAGCAACCCTGAAGTAGCTGGCCATTGATAGTACCTTTCAAGCGAAAAGGGCAACGAACCCCACCAGATTGACTAGATTCCCACCCGTGAGGAAAACCAAAGAGCTGTCGTTTGTGGCCAAGCAGTTAGCAGTTTTACCTGCACCGTGGAGTGAGGGGTACTGCCCCAATACGCAAGTCGCCAGATAGCCTTGGTGGCCGAGTGACTCCCATGAACCTTTAGGAAGTCAAACATACCCAGGGTCCATATCCATTTACAGTTGATAAAGCGCATATTTCCAGAACTGTCACAAATCATTTCCTCCATTTCCAGTTGATAAAGTATAGCTTTCCAAAACTACCATAGATCATTTCCTCGAAAAAAAGTATAAATTTCTATATTTTGGCCATCTCTTCTTTGATTTAGTTATGTTTACCTTGAAACTTCACTGTAACCCTCGTCATCCCATTCTTCATATTCCTTCCTTGAGGACCCTATCCCCAAGTCCACTTCTTGAAGCCCAAAATTTCACGTTTGTCTATTTTTAGGGTTTTTCATAACTTTTCTGATTCTCACCCAATCGCCTTCAAATTTTTCCATGGTCTTCATTTTCCATTTTTGCTTCATTGTCCATCTCTGACAAATTTTCCAGTTCCTTCATCCCGCCTCTGAAATTCACATTTTATGCTTCTTGTCCCTAAGAAAGTGTCCAAAACCATGTAAAATCCCAATTACCCCTCCCCCCCCAAGTTTTTCCCAAATCAACATTTTCCTTTTCTAAACTCCTTTCCATTTTTTGTTTTCTATCCATTACAAAAAAAATGCTTATGGTTGTCACCCGTGCCGAAGAAAATAAACAAATGGAAGAGGAACTTGCTACCATCAAGTCCAAACTTGAAGATCTAGGTAAAAAATTTCTTGGCCTCCTTCTTCAACATTCACCCATGAATAGTTGTCGAGAGCCTGAGTCTTATGGAGACACTGGGTTCTCTTCCTCTAACAACTTTCACAGGGTGAAGTTGGATTTTGCTCGCTTCAATGGTGATGATTCGACTGGATGGATTTATAGGGCAGAACAATATTTCAATTTGCATAACACTTTTGATGTCAATAAAGTCCCACGTGCATCCTTTCATTTGGAACATGAATCCCTTCAATGGTTCTATTGGTACATTAAGGCTCATGCAGAGCCAAACTAGACATATTTTTTCCAAATCCTTTTGCAACGATTTGGCCCTAGTGCTTTTGATGACTTCTCAAGAGTACTCACTAAACTTCAGTAAACTGGCACTGTGAGGGAGTATCAGACATAATTTGAGAAACTAGCCAATCACACCGAAGGATTTCTTGATGCATTCTACCTGAGTCAGTTTATCAGTGGTCTGAAGGATGCAATATGACCTAAGGTTAAAATGTTATGCCCCAACACAATGATGGAAGCCCTAGGGTTGGCTAAGCTAGCAAAGGACAAGATCAGGGCTCAACAACACTCCAAATCCACTCTTTTTCCATTCAGAACTATGGTTCCCCAAAGAACCCAAATCCTGCCAGCTCCTAGAACCACTCCTATCTAACATTTGTCTGAAGCGGAGATAAAGGAACGTTGGGGAAAAGGGCTTTGTTATAATTGTGACGAGAAATTTACCCTGGGACATAGATGTGCGGAGCAAAAGATCTATCTCTTGGATGTGGATTATCTGCCTGCACCTGAAATTTTTTACGATGCTCAGGATCCAGTAGATGTTGAGGGTGAGATTTAGCAACTTCCTGTTGACCTACCTGCTCCAAACGACCAGCCAGAGATATCTCTTCATGCCTTAGCCAGAGTGATCACCCAACAAACCATGTGGGTTAGAGGTTTCTTCAAAAAACTCCCTCTTACAATACTCATTGATTATGGTAGCACTCACAACTTCATTGACCTGAGGATCGCCAAACATGTTTTTTTTTTGTCCATCCTTGCTCCAACTTTGAAGTCATGATTACCAATGGGGGCACCTTACCTTGCAAAGGGAAGTGTCATAACGTGCGCATCTCTATGGGGGATTATAACTTGCACTCTGAAATGTTTTCCTTACCCTTAGGTGGATGTGATGTGGTTTTGGGTGATCAATGGTTACCCACACTTGACCCATTTTATGGGATTTTGATGAAATTTGGATGCAGTTTTCAATCAATGGTAAAAAACACACATTGCGGGGCTTACAACCAAGGTCTCTCAACATCATCAGTTCGCATTGCATGGAAAATATTATTAAGAAGAGTTCATATGGTGTCATCGCTCAACTCCATTTTATTCAGATGCAACCTTCGGCAGTCTCAACTACTCCATTGGATCTACAACAAATTTTGGATCGATATGCATGTGTGTTTGTGGAGCCATTTGTATTGCCACCTTCCAGACCAAAGGACCATCGTATTCCGCTCCTTCCTAGAAGTGTTCCTCCCGACATCAGGCCCTATCGCTACCCGTTTCACCACAAGACAAAGATTGAGATGCTTTTTCGTGACTTACTGAAGCAAGGTGTTATTCGCCCTAGCACTAGTTCCTTCTCTTCATTGGTTCTTGTAGAGAAAAAAGATGGGTCATGGAACCTTTGCATCGAATTTTGAGCACTTAATCACATCACAATCAAGGATAAGTTTCCAATTCCCATTATTGATGAGATTTTGGATGAGCTCCATGGTGCTCATTTTTAATCCAAGTTGGATCTTCGTTTTGGGTATCACCAAATTCGGGTTCATGAGTATGATTTCCCTAAAAAAACTTTCCACACACATGATGGGCACTATGAATTTTTGGTCATGCCATTTGGCCTCACAAATTCTCCTTCCACGTTCCAGGCATTGATGAATAAAATATTCTGGCCCTACTTGTGAAACTTTATTCTGGTCTTCTTTGATGATATCCTCATCTATATTAAAACATGGGATGAGCATCTCCAACATCTAAATATTGTATTGCAACTTTTTTGTGATCGTCATATCTATGCCAAATAGTCTAAATGTGTTTTGGGAAAGAAGGAATTAGAGTATATTGGGCATATTGTTTCAGCTCAAGGGGTTCGTTTCGATCCTACCAAAATAGATGCCATGATAAATTGGCCGCATCCTCAGACCCTGAAGAGACTTCGTAGGTTTTTGGGACTCACTGTCTACTACCACAAGTTTTTCAAGGATTATGGGAAGATTGTAGTGCCATTGAAAGCTCTACTGAAAAAGGATTCTTTTGCATGGACACCTGTTGTTGAGTGTGCCTTTCAGAAACTAAAACAAGCTATGTGTACCACACCTACTCTAGCTATGCCTAATTTTTCCAAGCCCTTCACTATTGAGAGCGATGCTTGTGACAATGGACTTGGTGCTATCCTCCTCTAAGATGAACATCCCATTGCTTTCACCAGCAAATACCTGTCTGGTAAGAATTTAGCCGCCTACATATGAGAAGGAAATGATGGCTATTTTTCATGTCATACAAAAGTGGTGTCCATACCTCTTAGGGAATCATTTTTGCATCAGTACTGATCACCAGAGTATAAAATATTTCCTAGAACAACGGGTCTCATCCCCAACATAAGAGAAATGGGTTAGAAAACTCATGGGTTATGACTATGAGATCACTTACAAGAAGGGTAAGGGAAATCTTGTGGCAGATTCTCTTTCCCAAACATTTGATGACCATGTTTCTTTTTCATATATTTCTATGCCTATTCCAAATTGGTTACAATCTGTTCAATAGGGTTATGTCAATGAATTTTCCTTATCTAAAATCATCCAATAGTTGGCCAGTAATCCTTCTATTGTATCGCATTACTCTTGGGATGGTTCGTCTCTGAGATATAAGGGTCATCTAGTGCTTCCCCAGAGCAAAGATCTTCACCAGGCTGTCTTCTATGAACTCCGTGCTTCTCCATCAGCAAGGCACTCTAGGTTCCTCAAAACGTATGATAAGGCATGACGTAACTTCTTTTGGAAGGGAATGAAATGGGAAATTCAACAGATGGTTGCTGAATGTGATACCTGCCAGCGCCACAAGGGTGAAACACACTCCTCCCTGGCTTGCTCGAACCCTTTCCCATCCCTACAAGGATTTGGACAGATATTTCAATGGATTTCATTAAAGGGCTCCCTAAATCTAGAGGGAAGATAATAATCTTGGTTATGGTTGATTGGCTCTCCAAATATAGTCATTTTTGTGCTCTCAGCCATCCATATACTGCCTCCTCAGTCACCCAAATTTTCATCGACCATATTTTCCGTCTTCATGGAATCCCTTCTTCCATTGTCCTAGACCATGACACAACTTTCACAAGTCATTTTTGGACATAACTCTTTCACCTTACTGGAACCAAATTGAATATGAGTTCAGGATATGACCCACAAACAGATAGTCAGACTGAAGTCACCAACAAATGTTCGGAAACTTATCTTCGTTGCTTCACCTCTGAACAACAACAACAATGGGAAAAGTGGCTCCCTCTCACTGAATGGAGGTACAATACTTCCTATCATAATGCATCTAAAATGACTCCATATGAATTCATGTATGGTTAGACACCATCAGTGCTCCTTCCATAAACCCCCAACAGTTTACCTGTTCAGGTAGTTTCCACGGTTCTTCGAAACCGTGATCAGATTCTTCACATTCTATAGGAGAATCTTCACATGGCAAGAAATCGCATGAAACAACAGGACGATCAACACCGTTTTGAGCACACCTTTCAAGTCAGTGATATGGTTTTTCTTCGTTTTCATCCTTATAAGCAATCCTCCCTAAAACTCAAAGGGCATCAGAAGCTGGCTCCAAATTTCTATGGGCCAGATAAAGTTCTTCAGAATTTCCTCCTTCTTCTCACATTCACCCAGTCTTTCATGTCTCTCGTCTCAAGAAAATGATTAGCACAAATTGTTTTACCAGAGTTGGATAAGGAAGGATCCATCATTTTGGAACCGGAGGCCATCCTCAATCAACACACTCATCAGCTTCTCTCTTGGTCCATCACAAAGGTCTTAATTCAAAGGCATGACATGCGACCAGAGGATTCTTCATGGGATTTGCTCCTTCAGATTCAGCAGCAGTTTCCACATCTAAAGTTTTGAGGAAAAATATTTTCTAAGAGGGAGGAGATGTTAAGAACCCATGTCAACCCTCCTCTTTATTTTGTTAGTATATTTTGTCGAATCCATATGTTTTGTAAGTCATCCCATTAGTATGTTGTATTATCCCACATTCATGAGGAGTAAGTAATAGTTGTTAAGTCGTCCAGTTAATATGTTGCATTATCCCACATTCATGGGGAGTAATAGTTGTTTAGATTAGACTTAGTATATAAGTATGTGTTGAGGCTAATGAAATCATTGAAGAGTTATTTTGTATTGAGCTTTCTCAAAGGAGGTTTCCCCCTCGAAGTGGCCTACAATTAATAAAATCTCTTCTATGATCCATTATTTCTGTTATATCGTGCATTCTCATTGTTTATTGCAGGAGTTTCTCCATGATCTCTTTGTTACATGATGGGGTTTCATTCGAGGCCTTTTAATTCTTTGTTTGTATTTTTTTCCACTTTGTGGTTTTTTTTTGTATACATATTATAATTCTTAGAGCTTGTTATGTCATTGATTTTGTACTTTCTTTTATAGTTCTCACAACAATTTTTAATAGCTTTTGTAGTATGTTTTATATCATATTTTATGTGTAAGACTATGTTTCTAATATCTTGCAGCTACATATTGGGAGATGATTCACAAATCCTAGTTGTCGGGAAAGGTTCCATTAAAATTGAGTATGGAGAGTTCCAGAATGTGCTCTATGTTCCCTCCCTGGAAGCAAACTTGTTGTCAGTATACCAGATGACACATACTATCTCTCCTAAGAGAGTCACATTTGATCCTAACATCGTGAAGATATCAGAAGTCTCCACTGGAAATCTGATAGTGAAAGGAGTTGCTAATCATCCCTTCAAGGCATATGCGTTTTATTGCTTTCTTCCTTATTCATATCCGAGTGCTTTATTGAATCATGCTAATAACACAAGCAAGCTATGGAATGAAATATTTGGCCACTTGAAATTCAAGTATATCCAGTAGGTGCACAATGAAAAGGCGGTTGAGGGATTTCCTCTCATCAAATATTCTGAAGGAGTCTGCGTTGGTTGCTTGGTAGGGAAGCATCTAGAGAAAAGGTATGAGGTTGGGAAGGTGAGAAGAGAAGCCTCCACACAAGATTAATTCATAGTGATATCTATGAACTGATTCCTACAACATCTACTAATGGATCCAAATACTTTCTAACCTTCATTGATGATTGTTCAATGTATTGTTGGGTCTACTTTTTGAAGAAAATGTCTGAGGTATTTGAGACCTTCAAATTATTCAAATCCTTGACTGAGAACACTCTTGGAAAGAAGATCAAAGCACTTAGATATGATAATGGAGGTGAGTATGTCAAAACATAATTCCAGCAGCTTTGTACATTAGTAGTCATTCAAATGAAACACTCAATCACATACACACCACAACAGAATGGTTTAGCTGACATGAAGAATATATCCTTAAAAGACATGGATACATGATTTATAGAAGAAAGAAGTCTTCCTCTATATCTGTGGGTTGAGGCAGTCAATTGTGATTTGTATATCCATAACACAACACCCCACAAGTTAGTGATTGGGGTTACTCCTTTTGAAGCACTGATGGGACATACGCCCAATGTCTCACATCTAAGAGTTTTTGGCTCCAAGGCATGGGACCGAATTCCTACTAACAAGAGGAAATCCTTCCAAGACCAAAGTAGGGAATGCATACTGTTGGGATATCCAGATGATGCTAAGTCGCACAAACTAATTGACCTTGCAACTAAAAAGTGATTCATAGAGCGCAACATGCAATTTGAAGAAGATCAAATGCATGATCCACATACAGCCGAAGAAGAAGAAGGTATAATTTCTCATCCATTTCATTTTGCAGATGATGATGTCTTTACTAATGGGTGAGTGCAAGAAGATGATGGACCTTTTTGGCGCGTTAGATGCAATAGAAACCTGAAAAATCAGGCATCCCTCAACTTACTTGGATTTT